>CATIWR010079051.1:0-14802 GCA_949677035.1 Omphalea diandra
CTCTCTCCCCTCCCCCTTCCCCATCTCCCCCTTTTGTCATCATGACAAAAGATATACAAAAAATTCTCCCCCTTTACAAACATTTAAGGAAAATTTTTTTAAAATAAAGCAAATAGGATGATACCAAACATTTATAGCAAGAAAACTCCTCCTATCCATATGCTTTCTTATAACAAATTTCCCAAAATATCAAAACAAAGACTCAATTGGCATTACTTAGGGTCACATGTTCTTTTCATGAATTGAGGAAAGCAAGAGATAAAGGATAGTAAATAGAGGTTCATAATTTAAACTTCCTCCTCAGCAAAAACATATTAAATAAAAAAGAGGGAAAATATACATTACAATTTATGATTTCCTAAAATACATTCTCCTCTTTAAATTCTATAAGTCTAATAACCATTTGTTTTTCCATTTTGAGTAGAGAGTGAGGAGCCTCTAATGCTACAAAGTTAAACTTTCTTTGGTACCCATTTTCTTTTAGGTCCTTGGGGGTTAGCAACATAAGTATGTATATTTGTCAATCTAACATAACAAAAGTATGCTTTTTGGCCATATTTTCCACAATAAAAGCATTACCAAATGAATGCTTTCCTAAGCTCATTTGTTATGCAAGTGTGAGGTGGCATCCTAAAGGATTAATGCTTGAAATATAAAGGAACCATTGTATTATTGATATACTTGGTTCCATTAAAAAAAAAAAACATGATTTCCCTTTAGCCTATGAGAGTGTGGGTGAGAGTAGTTATGATTATACACATGTGAAAATTTTCTTTAAGTTGAAGAGTGTAGCATGTTTTACCTTATTAACTTATAAGATGCATACATAAAAGCATGATTAGCCTTTTATCTTAATCTTTTATTATATGCATGTGCTAATGTTATGCCTTTAGGCTTTGTATAAGCATTAGCCTTTTGTGAAGAGCTTTATGATTCAACACCTTAGATACCAGGTGTTCTAGAAAGTGAGGCTCTAACAAACACACTTTTAGAAGTGGAGGAAGAGGAATGATTATATCCAATGTCATATTTCACACTAGTATCTCTTTGAAAACCTAAAAACAAATATTGTTTTGCTTTTCCTTTTGTACAATTTAAAAGGAAGTTTTTCAAATACAAGACTTTCATAAAATATCTTTTCAAAATTTAACTCTTCATTTTCCTTTTCCAAAACATCAATTTTCATTTTTTAAAATTCTTTTTCAATTGAATCTAAGAAATGTACTTTTGAATGCTATTCCTCATTTTCTTTTCTTAAACATTTAAATTCTTTTAGAAACTCATCTTTAATTCTAGAATTGGAAAAAATTTCTTTTCATTTCTTAAAATCTTATTTCTATAGAAAGACTTATCCAAATCATTATTTGCTAATTTTAAGGCCTCAATAAGGTTTTCTATTATGAACATATCTATGATATCATCATCAAGTTCTCATACCTTAATGGAGAGACCTCATTCAATTCATCCTCCATGGCCATTAGACATCCAACTTTTGCTTTCCTTTTGGCCTTCCTCTTTTTTATCTTTCTGTTGTAGGGGAATTCATCATCACTTATCGATGTGAAATTCACTAAGCTCCTTCTCCTCCTTCCCTGTTAATAGTTGTCTTCAAGCTTCATTGACATACTGCTTCCTTTAGTTTGTGTCCGTCCATTTTTTAGGAAACATCCACAATCAGAAGACTTAACGGTTTCCATGATCATCTACCTCTTACAATTAAGCTTTAGAAGAGGATAGACTCTAATACCAATTATTGGTCTTGGATGGTGATGAGGCAACCCGAGAGAAGGGGGGGGGGTGTGAATTGGGTTGCAAATAAAAACACAAACACACAAATGCAAAAGTAACAAACACAAATCAAACATAGTTTTTATAGTGGTTAGAGATCGTGCCTACTCCACTCCCTAAGCTTTAACTTAGGCATTTCTATTTTTTTTCAAGGATTAAGAAAAACCTTCCCTTTTCTAGGTTCAATGACAACCTTTACAATCATTCTCTTTTACGAGGAATAAGAGAGCCCACCTTATGGCTTGGTATTTTTTCTAGGTACTATACCAATATTTACAACCACTGGCAAGGATTGATCCAAATGGTGTCAAATGCCTATCAATTAGGAAGAAAAATACACTTTTAGTGTTAAAAAAATAACCTTTTCTCAAAAGAGTAATAAAAAAATCGTCACTCTACCTAAATATAAAGCAACACAAAAAGGTTTGCACATAAATAAACTTGGTAAATGTTTTATAATTGTTTACAATTAATCTCCAAACTACAAAATTAGCTGTTAAAGTACTTAAAATTAAGTCTCACAACTTTTTTTCAAAACTTCCTATTAGAGGTCACAACACTGGTTGATATTAAGCAATGACTATTAAACTTGCAACAGATACTTCCAATGCTCGTTGCTCCTCCTTGCATGCCTATTGGCTTTCACTCCAATGTCTATTGGAATAAGAATAATGCATGTTATTGTTTTTCTAGAAAGCATGGACTTGGTGCTCTATTTTTCAACAACCGCATAAATGATTCAACACTTATTGAAGATCTCTAAATACTAGTTGGAAACATCTTAATGCCAGTTGCACGTTTGCCAACCCCCGTTGTTTGGTCCAAAAAGTGAAGCACAATTTAGGGCACTTTTTCAATGCTTGTTACTAGACTAAATCAACTCCTGTTACGAAACCACAACACCCGTGGTGAGGTCTAGAGTACGAAGCTCAAACTAGAACACTTTTTTTAATGAGGGATAACACTTATGAGATCCAGAAGACTTTGGCCATTTGCAAATTCATTTTATACCTATTATTCATCTTTCAATACCCATTGAATGGTCCAATGCCCATTATGAATGTCCAACACCCCTTGGAACGACCGGGTTGTCACACATAAATAAAAACACTAAAATATAAACATTAGAACTTTTTAGGGTTTTGTCATTATTTTTTTATCATTCAAAGTAAAGGAGTTAGACTAATGCCTTAAGGTTACATATTCTCCAAGCATTTACAACATTCTCTCTCTAACATTCACAATAATCTCCCCCTTTTTGAATGATGACAGAACCAATATGCTTTGATACCAAATAATCAAAACTTTAAAACATAAAGGATACTAAATGTTAAAACACTAAACTAAAAAGAAGATAACCAATCAAAATATCCACACAAGGCTAGATACCAAATATACCACATAAGTTACCAAATGATGAATGTTAAAAAACATAATAAATATATCCAAATAAATAAGTTCAAACAAGTGTATCCAACAAAATTAAGTGATACCAATCAAAACACACACTAATCGAAGCATCCATAAACTTTCCCACTTTTCGTCATCATGGCAAAAATATATATAAAAAATTCTCCCCCTTTACAAACATTTAAGCTAATTTTCTTTAAAAAAAAAAACCAAATAGAATGATACAAAAAATACATAACACTTAGAGAAGGAAAACTCCCCATTTCTATATGCTTTCTTCTAACAAATGTTCTAAGATATCCAAACAAAGACTCAGTTGACATTACTTGGGGTGACTTTGTTTGTTTCATGTGTTGAGGAATGCAAAGATGAAAGATATTAAATAGAGATTCATAATTTAAACTCCCCTATGCAAAAACATATTAAATAATAGGAATGGATAGAGATATATTACAGTTCATGATTTTCTAAAATACATTCTCCTCTTCAAATTCTGCAACTCTAATCACCATTTCATTCCCATTTTGAGTGGAGGTAGAGGATCTTCCAATCTTGCAAAATTAAACTTTCTTTAGTACTCATTTTCTTTTGGGTCCTTAGGGGTTAGGATTATAAGATGTAAATCTGTCAACCTAGCATAACAAAAGTATGCTTTATGGCCATATTTTCCATAATAAAAGCATTGCCAAATGTATACTTTCCTATGATCATTTATAGAGTGAGTGTCACATGGTGTCCTAAAGGATTGACGACAAAAATATAAACGAACCTTTGCATTCTCTATATACTTAGCTCTATAAATGAAGCCATGATTTTCCTTTACTTTATGAGAGTGTGGGTGGGAGCAGTTATGATCATTCACATGTCAAAATTTTCTTCTAATTGAAGAGTGTTGCACATTTTTCCTTCTTGGCTTACAAGATGCATACATAAAGCATGATTAGCCTTTTATCTAGGCTTTTTAGTATATGCATGTACTAGTGTTATGCCTTTAGGCTTTGCATAAGCAATAGCCTCTTGTGTAGAGGTTTGTCATTCAACACCTTAGGTGCTAGGTGTTTTAAAAAGTGAAGTCCTAATAAACTTCATTTTAGAAGTGGAGGAAGAGGCATGATTATATCTAATGCCATGTTTGACACTAGTATCTCTTTGAGAGCCCAAAAGCAAATCTAGTTTTTCTCTTCCTTTTGTAAAATTTGAAAGAGAGTTTTTTAATCCAAGACCTCTTTTTTTAAGAATTATTATGTTTGGAAAGAGTTTTATAAAATTTATTTTCAGAATTTAACTCTTCAATTTCCCTTTCCAAAGCATCAATTTTCATTTTTAAAAATTCTCTTTCATTTGAATATAGAAAGGTACTTTTGAATGCAGTTCTTCTTTTTCTTTTCTCAAACATTTGACTTTTTTTTTAGAAGATCATCTTTAATTGTAGAAGTGGTTGAAATTTCATTTTTCAATGATCCATTTTCTTATTTAAAAAAATCTTATTTTTATAGAAATATTTATCCAAATCATTATTTATTGATTTTAGGTCTTCAATAAGATTTTCTTTTATGAACATATCTTTGATATCATCATCAAGTTCATGTACCTTAATTGGAGAGACCTTATTCTATTCATCCTCCGTGGCCATTAGCATCCAACTTTTGCTTTCCTTATGGCCTTCCTCTTCTTTATCTTTCTATTATAGGAGAATTATCATCACTTATGGATGTGAAATTCATTAAGTTCATTCTCCTCCTTTCCTCTTGATAGTGGTCTTCTAGCTTCATTGACATACTGCTTCTTCTAGTTTGTGCTCATTCATTTTTTAGGAAGCTTCCATAGTAAGAAGACTTAATGGTTGCCATGATCATGTACATTTTATGGTTAAGCTTTAAAATATGTTAGGCTCTTATACTAATTTTTGGTAATTAATGGTGTTGAGACAACCTAAGAGGGGGTGAATTATGTTATAAATAAAAATACAAACACACAAATGAGGAAATAGCAAACACAAATCAAACACAAAGTTTTTATAGTGGTTCTAGAATATGCCTACTATACACCCCAAACTTTCACTTAGGCTTTTTTATATCTTTTTTAAGGCTTATGAAAAACCTTCCATTTTCTATGGTCAAGGTCTACCCTTACAATCACTCTCTTTTACAAGGAACAAAAGAGCCCACCTTACCCTTTGGTATTTTTCTTAGTACAATATCAACTTTTACAATGACTAGCAAGGATTGATCAAAACAACATTAAATGCCTTTCAACGAGGTTAGTACTTAAGAAACCATTCTCTTAAAATAGTAATAAAAACAATCCTCACTCTGCCTGAATACAAAGCAACACTAAAACATTTGCACATAAATAAACTTGCTAGATGATGTATAGTCGTTTACAATTGTTCTTTAAAGTTTCCTCAATTATTTAGCCTTCAAAAAATGCTCTTTATATATCCAAACTACGAAACTAGTAGTTAGAGTATTTGAAGTTAAGTCTGCTAGCTTTTGTACAAAACTAGTTGTTAGAGGTCACAACACCAATTGATATTGAGCAATGCCTATTAAACTTCCAACAGATACTTTGAATGCCCGTTGATCCTCCTTCCATGCATGTTAGCTTTAAACTAATGTCCATTAGAGTAAGAAAAATGCCTGTTGTTGATCTTTCAAAAAGCATGAACTTGATGCTCTATTTTTCAAGAGATATATAATTGATTCACTACTTATTGGAAAAATCTCAACGCCCGTTGCGTCTTTATCAACCCTTCCTGGTTGGTCCAAAAAGTGTAGCACAATTTAAGGCACTTTTTCAATGGTTGTTGCAAATATGCAATGCCTATTGTTAGACTAAATCAACACCCATTGCGAAACCACAACACCCATGGTGAGGTCCAAAGTGCATAGCTCAAACTAGAGCACTAACACCTATTGTAAAGGGACAACACCCGTTGTAGGGTCCTTAAGATTTTGGCTATTTGTAGTATTCATTTAACACCTATTGTTCATCTTTCAATTGTCATTGAATGGTCCAATGCCCATTGGAAGGGTCAGGTTGCAACAATTAAACAAAAACACTAAAATACAAACATTACAATTTCTTAGGGTTTTATCATTATTTTTTATCAATTAAAAGCATTTCAAAGTAAAGGAGTTAGACAAATGCCTTGGGGTCACATGTTCTCCAAGCATTCACAACATTCCTTCACTAGCATTCACAATAAATATGACTTGTGACTAGGCTGAGCCCCCCTTAGCTCATGCTAATTATGGTTGTGGTAGTGGCCGTGATAGCGGACACCTCTGATGCCTCTAAATTTTTGTAAAATTAATCCTCCTTGCATAATATCATCAAACACATTCCAAAAATACAAGCAATGTTAAAATTCATCAAATTAGAACTTTTATAATGCATAATCCATCTCCAATCAAACTCCAAACTTGAAATTAATAGTCACTAACACAAAATACACATTAAAAATTAAAAATTAACATCTGTAAAGTTCTAACTAACATCAATAAACTCTAAGATTAAAAGCAAACATATTAAAAGGAAAGGAAAATATAAGGTTTTATATAAGGAATTAAATTCCAAGTTAAGAACATGAATGTCTTATCTATTCCTTTCTTAGTGTTGCTCTACTCCCTTTGCCTTAAGTGGCCTACCTCTTCCCCTTTTTGATGATTTGCAAATGTCCATTGGTTCTAGTCCTTCTTCTTCCTCATTACTTGAAGAAGAATCCACCTTAATGGTCATTGAAATTCCTTTTTCTCTACACTTCATTGCTACTATTTGCTTAAGAGAGTAAGGAATCTCATATTCTTTTAGAAAGACTCTATGATAGCAATAAAAGTAGTTGCTTACTTCAAAGTCACGATTGATTTAGGTGGAGGTGGAATTTTGGGTTTGGACAACTTGAAATTAGGTGATGGAAGGGGGGTAATGGTTGTTTTTCCTTAAATTTGGCATTGAAAGGTGGCATTTTGTTCTTTAATCGCTATAATAGATAGGGAATACAACAATAGCTAATTTTGCTATCTATTTATTGGTAATGTCCCCACTTAATCCTAATGGATTATGAAATTCTAGAACATTTGATATCTTTTACTCCTCTCTTACATAAAAAAGTTATTAGCTTCACCTTTATCATTATTTTGACATAGAATTCAAATGATAATAACTTTAGCAAACTTTTATAACATTTTTAAGTGCAAAACTTTGGACAAGTAACATTATAACACAAAATGCACATCAAATATTAAATGAAATTGTTACCATACCTTTTTGAAAATTCTCTTCAAATTTCTTTCTTTGAATGTCCTCCTTTTCTTCCATCTTCTTCATAGCAACCTACCAAAAAGATGAAAACTTTATTCAAACATTTAACTATAACTAATTAAGCAAAGAAAGCTAAAAAAATTGCAAGAAAAATTAAAATCTTGGGTTACCTCCTAAGAACGTTATTGAAGGTCTTATAGCTTGAGCCTTCTACTTTTTTAGTTGAGAGCGAGGTTGAAGTGAGTGCCTTCTTCATGCTTATTTAGCTCCATCCTATAATAGGTGTTGAGACATTGCCCATTCACATTGAAAACTTCACTCTTTTTTTTTTTCAATGTCATCCCCTCTATGTGAGTAAATTTTGACTACTGTAAAAGGTCTCAACCATCTAGAATTTAATTTTTTGATGAACAACCTCAACCTAGAGTTAAAGAGCAATAATTGTTGTCTTTTGTGGCAGTTGCACTGTGTAATGTACTTGTCATGCCATTTCATTATTTCTCTTTGTAAATCATGCATTCCTATATGCATCTAATCTTTGCTCGAGTTGTTCCTTTCTCTCTTCTCCTTTTCATCATTAATCTTGTCTATTTTCCAACACCTTTCTTCAATATTTGGTGCCTTATTGGTCTTATACACTTTAAACTCTACTTGTTAATCTCTCACTCTTAAGTTTAACTTTCATATATGCATATTAGTAAATGTTCTATCCATTACTAGAAATGGTCTCCCTAAGATGAAGGGTATCTCATAATCTTTTTCAAAGTTTAACACCATAAAATCTAATAGAAAAATGAACATGTCCACCTTAATAAGGATATCTTTAATAATCCCCATAAGATACTTTATTGATCTATCTGCTAGTTGAAAATATATCCTTATTTCTTTGAGCTCTCATATCTTCAATTCTCTTAAAAAAGATTAAGGCATTAAATTAATACTAAATAAAGATTATAAAGAGCTTTATGTTATTCTAATTCACCAATTTGATAAGGTATAGTAAAATTCCTTAGATCCTTAACTTTTTTAAGAAGCTTGTTTTGTAAAATGACATAGCATTCTTTCATAAGGGTTATTACTTTACACTCATTAAGCCTCTTCTTATTCAAAACTATGCCTTTGAGAAACTTCACAAAAGAAGAAATTTAAGCTAATGCTTCAAGAAATGGAATGTTAATGTGAATATTCTTGAAAACTTCAAGGAATTTGGCAACATCCTTGATTGTTTTATCATTTATTTGACCCTTTAATCTTTTAAGGGAATGAAATTGAAGGCACATATGGTTAAACATTTAGTGTCAGAGGACAAACCTCTTCCTCCCTTACTCTATGCAATTCCTCCTTAGATTCTTCTTTTTGAGTTACTTCTTTCTTTTCTCGCTCTTTGGGCTCTTTAACGTTATTTTTTACCCTTCTTACATTGCTTAAAGTGATGGCTTACACATGTTCTTTATGACTGACCTTTAAATTAGAGGGTAAACTTCCCACTTGCCTAGATGAAATTGCATTTTCCAAGTGTCCCACTTGTACCTCTAATGCATGAATAGTTGAAGAAAAATGTTTACTAATTTGATCAACTTTAGCATCTAACATAACCTCTTCAAAGTTTCATCTTGCGCATCCATCCTCTCACTGGTTTTGATAAAAAATTTCTCCATCATGACTTCCAACATTGATTCTGATCTTACTACCGTTGTGTTTGAAAACCTGGGGATGCTTATGGTCACCAGGCATCATTCCCACTTTAAGAAAAGTTTGGATGATTTCTCTAAATAGGATTATAAGAATTGGAATAAGGCTTCTTGCCTTGTCTATTATTGAAATTCCTCAAAAAATTCACTTGTTTGGCATTCAAAGAAGTAAATGGATTACCCACTTAGCAATTGATGCTTGTTTAGCCACCTCCTCCATAAAGCTCGTAAGAAATCATTTACATTATTGAAGAAGCTATGGCATTACAATTCATGTCATTGATTTGCATGGATAAGTTGGCTATTTGAGCTTACATAGCAGTTTGTTGATCAACCTCTAACATTCTTGTTACTTTTCTTGTTATGAATCTTTTAGTTGGCCATTGTATTATTGATATCCATTTACTTAAGTAGTTGGTAGGTTGCATCTTTTGCCATGGCCATAAGAGATCCACCTATAGTAGCATATAGGGTACACCTCAATGAAGAAGTCAAACCATTGTAAAAGTTTTGCAAAATGAGCCACTTAGATAAGCCATCGTAAAGACATACTTTTAATAACTCCTCAAATATATCCCAAGTTGCATAAATAGACTCCTTACATTTGAGCAAAAGATAAGATGTCATTCTTCAATTTGTCCATCTTTATTAGAGCATAAAACTTATTCAAGAAGGTTTGCGATAGTTGTTCCTATGTGGTATTGAGCCTAAAGCCAGTGAATGATACCATCACTTGGCTTTTTCTCTAAGAGAAAAGGAAAATAATCTCAATTCAATAACATCTTTTGAGACTCCATTTTTCTTAAAAGTATCACAAATATCTAAAAAAGTTGTTTGATGAATGTATGAATTTAATGTGGTAATCCTGCAAACAGATTGTTTTGAACCATTTGTATGATTACAAGCTTGATCTCAAAGTTGTTGGCATTGACAGCTAGTCTAGTAAATCCAAGCTATGGTTCATTATGCAATGGAACATCGTAGTCCCTCATAGGCTTGCCATTCTTTGAGTTGTTTGCCAATTATTCCTTTTATTATGTTCTTCCAATCTTTATCTCCTTATAGTCACGCTAAGAATTTTTTCAATCTTAAGATCAAAGTGTAAGGCCTGAACTTAGTTCTTAAGGGTCTCTAAAAAATAAGGACTTATTACCTTAAGTGATGAGAATGAGGAAGCTAAATTTGATAAAATAATAATCATTTTAATGATATGATGATGACTAATTAAAAATATAATATGAGTTATAAAGAATGGCTAAGGATAAGAAGGTGAAAGATGCTAAGTCATAATGAGGAAGTAAGTGTAAGTTAAGATATATAAGTATGCATATGTAAGAAATGAAGTAAGTGTACGTTAAGATATATAAGTATGCATATGTAATAAATGAATATTAATGAACATGTATTAATGATGTAATTAGAGG
This sequence comes from Omphalea diandra, assembly GCA_949677035.1. Taxonomy (NCBI): domain Eukaryota; kingdom Viridiplantae; phylum Streptophyta; class Magnoliopsida; order Malpighiales; family Euphorbiaceae; genus Omphalea; species Omphalea diandra. The sequence goes on from CATIWR010079051.1 coordinate 10,577, forward strand.
TTTAATAATGAAGAATATGCCAATATTATATATAGAACAAAGTTACATTAAATTACATGTTAAAAAGAAATAAGGGATGATGATGGAAGCTAGGGAATAAGCTAAGTTAGGTGCATGATCTTAAATGGCTATAAAGGTATGCAAGTGTGCTTTATGTTTGATTAAATGAGTTTTTAATGAAGTGTTTTAGATGTATTTTAGATACTTAAAGTTGATATTTCAAGTATCTTAAAGGATACTATAGTTGGATAGTTACATAGCTACCTTGTCTTAATGTCATTGCTTGTGTTTGTTTAATGTGTGCCAAATATGTGTCCCTATATACATTTAAAGGCCATAATAATGTTATGTTTTATAAGATTTTTAGATTTCTATAGTTGGTATATGAAGTGTGTGAAAGGAAGGAACAAAAGGTTGGAAATACAGCTTTTAAAAGGTTTAAATGCTCTATTTAGGCATTTTAGTGTTTTTACATTTTTTGATCTTTATTTTCTTTCTAAAAATGACTCCAACTCCATTCTGCATCATTTCTAATGCCTAAAAATGATGTTTGAACTATATTGAAGAAAAGGACAAAATAGTGGAAGCATAGGTTTATGGGTTTGAAGTAGCATTTTTTATGTACTTTTTCTACAATTCTCCATTTAGGCATTTTAGTCTTTTTACACACTTTTCTCTTTATATTTTGCCTAAAAACAACTCTAGTGCCATTTTCATCAATTTTTAGCAGTCTAAAACTCACCAAAATCCTCCCAAAATCTCTCCATCCATGGTCCATCTTCTTCTATCTTTTAAGCAAGTTGGTGACTTTCATCTCTTTATATATTTTTTTCTATTTTTAGATAAGTGTGTTTATGGTGGTTTTGAGCTTAGTGGAGAAGGAAGAAAACAAGTTCAGTGCCTGTTTGACATGAAAAGTGATGTTGTCTTCAAAATGAGTCTTAGAAATGCTTTAAGTGTACAGGTTGTTTCTTTTAATTATTGATAGAGATTCTTTTAATATATATTTTTAGGTTAAGAATTATAAATTTTTCCTATTTTCTATGTATTTTTAATATGGAATAAGTTAATTTATGTCTCTTTTTTGTTTGCACAACAATCTCTTAAAAATGAGTTAAATTTTAGTTTTCAGTATTATTGCATGGGCTATTGCATGGCCATGCATTGCACCATGTGAGAACACATAGTTGACCAGTCAGTAGTGCAAGTCATAGTAGTAGTTAAATGCATGTGTTATTGCATGGCCCATGCATCAAGTCATGCATATCAGTCTAGATAGATTGCCAAACGCAATTGAGACTTCTTTTTAATCATCAAGAAAACTTGATTTTGGCAGATTATTCTAAATATAAAAGAGAGCAGCTTTGGGGAGAAGAACTTGAATATATACCTACTCAAATTTATAAGAGAAATTTTGAGAGATTTAGAGAGTTTTTTTTTTTTTTAGGATTCATTATTTATGGCAAGATTATTCTTTATAGGGGACTTCTTCTTCTAACTTAATGGGTTTATTCAATTTTTTTTATCCTTCTTCTCTTATAATGAACTAATTTTTATATTCCAGGGATTAGGGCAAAAGCCCATCAATTTTTTATGATTATATAGAGATATTTTATTTCAAAAGTGTTAAGTTTCCTTGATTTAATATGTTTAAGCTTAACTTACTTGAATGCATGATGGCCACATATATTTTAGAATTGAGATTATAGATAATGTTGTCAAAGTGGAAGTCAAAGGTTAATTATAACACATTGAACTAAACAATTAATACTATGAAAGTAGGATTAATCCCTTGAGACGTTCAAGGGAGGTTCATAAATTTTAATGTGTTATTATTGAGTTTTATGACCATGAGAGTAGGCATAATCTCAATAGTAATAGATCCAATTTTGTTTGAGAGAGATTATTATGTAATTTAGGAAATCCAACTTCAAGGATAATTCATTCACTTGAGAAATAAAATTATTTGTGTAATTGTGAATGTATTGTGGTGTAACCCGAATTTCCTATAAATCATTTTACATAAGAGTTTTCTTCATTTCAATTTTATTTCAATTTATTTTAGAATTCCAAAGTTTTGGACTTATTATTCTTTATTATTTGGTTGCTAGATAATAAGAAATTTTAGTTATTTGGTACTTGTGACAATCAGTCTTTGTGGGAACGATCTTTACACTTTAGTATATTACTTGAAGTGATTTATGTATTTGAAAGAGTTTTACACGCAATAAGTTTTTAGTGTCACTGTTGGGGAGGGGCATAAATTCAAAATTTTTCATTTTTCATTTCTATTTGTTTCATTTAGGATCATTAAGATTGTGTATATAATTAGTATTAGTTATTCTTTTCTTTTATTATTATTACATTCAATCATTCTTTTGTCAATGGTAATCCAACATTTTGGGACAATTGTATGTTCAAAGAGAAAAGGAATAATTAAAATTGAGTATTGATCAATGAAATAATTATGAAAGATTGGATTTATTGAAATACCATGATAATTTAGGCATGATTTTCTTATATGAAAATTTAGACATTTGAGGATATTTAATAAACGATGTGAGCAATTGTCTTAAATATTTTTTATTAAGAATGTCTTCAAACCATTACATCTAATAATGATTGCTTGTTTAATTTCAAAACATATGCACGTTAGTTTGTTAAAGATTCTTCCACTAATTATAGAATAAGACACAATCTTTCGAGGTGAAATAACAATATCATTTGAACAAGCAAATGATATAAGCATTCATTATTTAGCCTATTTAGCCCCATTCATACCTTCATGTTCCCCTTTTTACACACTTTTTAAGCTCGAAATACACTTTAAGAGTGTATACAAGCCTTATTCTTAACACCCTTATCCCTTTTTACCATGTAGCTCTTATTATGGACTACCTTTAAAAGAGTCTATAGAATCAAATTTTTCTCAGTAATACTAGAACTTTTGTGATGTAAGATGAGAAAGTGAAATGTATTCTTCTATTCTAGTTGTACATAAGTTGCAAATACTTGAGATATGGAGGAATTTAGTGAAGAAATATGATAGTTGTAAATATATAGCTACAAATTGTATGACTATCATTTTTTCATTTATTAAAAAAAAAAGAAAATAAAAGTTGAGAAATTGTGTTGACTTAAAGTTGGCATCATTTTGGGTTCACAATTGTATAAGAGCATTTTATCCTTAAAATTGCTTATAAGTTTGTGTAGGACTATAATAAATGCAGTAATTGTTGTTGAGAATGGAGTAGTAGAGGTTGATTGAATGGTGAAGTTTTAAATTATATGGGAGTTTTTAGTATTTTTAAGTAAATCGGATTCTTGATATTCTTTTGCTTATAACTTTTATCCTTTCTATAATATGGCACTAACCCTTAGCCACATTACAAGCCAATAAATACCTTTTGATCCTTAGTTAATTTTTACAATTACATTAGTAGAGATTGATTGTGTGTGTACTTGCTTATGCAATTTAGTATAACATTATGTTATGAAGAGTTTTGACAACACTAACTTGTATGATGTTTGATTTTAAATTGCATTAATAGAAAGGTAGGAGTATTGTTGTTTTTGTAAAATTTCTTAATTGATTTATACTTGTAATTATTTGCAAAGTTTTGAAAAATTGAATTAAATGTTTAAAATTTTCTTATAAGTTTAGAGTGCGAGATTGTTATGGTATTGCTCTAAATCTAATGGTTTGCAATTGTTAAGTTAAGAAATTCTTTTGTTTGATTTTTCTTTTGCTTGAGGACAATCAAAACTATAAGTTCAAGGGAGTTCATAGAGATTCTTTTAGTATATATTTTTAGGTTGGGAATTATGAATTTTTCTATTTTTTGAGTATTTTTATTATGGAATAAGTTAATTTATGTCTCTTTTTTGTTTGCATAAGAACCTCTTAAAAAAGAATTAAATTGTAGTTGTCAGCAATATGGCAATGACATTATTACAGAAAATGACCTCTAAAGTCATAGCCTATGACTTTAGATGCGAACGTGATAGCTAGTTGTTTTCCCTAGGCACCAAGAAGGGGGGTTGAATTGGTGGATAAAAATTTTAAAAACAAATATAAAGGGGAGAAGAAAGAATAATAGAGACAAACAATTTATAGTGGTTCGGGCAAAATTGACCCTACGTCCACTCCCCAATCACTCAATTGGGTATTTCACTATCTCAATGGTGTTTTCAAGCTCACACCCAACTTATACAACTTGTGTTTT
>CATIWR010079052.1:0-106362 GCA_949677035.1 Omphalea diandra
TATATATATATATATATATATATATATATATATATATATATATATATATATATATATATATATATATAAAGCAAGCCAAATACTCCCAAATATTGACATATGGCTTCCTAAGAAGATGACAAGTAGCATCCCTTTTTCATAATTTCTTCCTAATAAATTTTAAGTTCAAAAATTATTCATTAATAAGAATTTAATTAAATTCATTAATAAATTATACCATCCATAAATGATGTCAAATTATATCATTCAATTAATTCATAAATTATATCATAAATGTAATTAATGGTCATTATTTAAAATTTATTGATTGTTACAATATTTAAAATTTCACATTAATGCCAAATACAATTATTCATAACTTCTTATCAACATTTCTACCAGCTACAATTATGCTATAAATTATATCACAAATTATTTTATTCTCTAAAAACATAACTACAATACACTCATTCTCAAATTATGCTATAAATTATTTAAATCTCCAAAATATAATTAATGATCATTCTTTAAAACTTATGCAATAGTTACAATATTTAAAAATACCATATTAATGTCAAATATATTTATTTATAATAAATGCCATAAATTATTTCATTTTTTACACTTTTATGTTCAATGTGAATATGATAAATATTGAGTCTTTAGTTTACACTTTCATGCTCAATATGAATATGAGTCTTTAGTCAATGATAAAATTTAATGATATTTATATTATATTTATGAAAACATTCTCTATGTAGTCAAATTTTATGAATAAAACTATAGTCACTTATCTCATCTACTTCACCTTTTGTTTATTTCACAATTTGTGCTTTGATTTCATATTTTCACCAAACATTTTATATCAAATATCATGAGGTTTTATCTATTTTTTTTTATATTCGTGATGAATCAAAATTAGTCACTTATTTTAATTATTTATTTTCATTCTTATGAGACGACTTGCAAAAAAAAAAAGATCAATAATACTCCTTAATCAATAATTTAAATTCTAAAAAGGATGACTAGAGAATCAATGTAAAAAAATCGAGATTCTGGGATATCAATTTCAAAATTTGAAGTTTCAATAGTATTAAGATAGTTTTTCTTAATGAAAAAGTAACACAACTACATTTTTAGCTATAAAGGTTCAAAAATAAGTAGTACACTTTTATTTATTATTTTAACTTATATTAATTTCTTTCTAACATCAATATAAACAAGCTAAATTCATATCGTCCTCAAGAATAATGTAGCATCTCAATTTCGATAATTGTTGAAAGAAGAAGAAATATGTATTACTAACTATTCAATACTTATAAAAATATTTAAAGCTGTAACTATCACTTTAAATGTCTGTACAATGACAATTTAATGCTTAAATGCTAAAATTTCAATTCATAACAACAATAATACTACACAAAAAATTTATTAAAATTTTAAAATATTCCATAAATGTATCATTAAATTAATTAAAATTAAGCATAATAAATTATTAGAATTTTTAAAACCACCATAAATGTGTCATAATTTCATTTGAATACATTACTATCTTTTTAAGACTTATGGATTAAGTATAACAAACTATTGTAATGTTTAAAATTGCCATAAATGTGTCATAAATTAATTTGAATATACTACTACCTCTTTAAGATTTATGGTAGTATAATGACACCTCTTTAAATTCATTTATAAAAGATTCAAAATTAGCCACCTCTTTAAATATTTACATATCAATAATTTGACACATTAATGTTGTAAATTCTAATTTATAAGAGCAATAATACTATATAAAATAATTTGGTGCAATTTTAAAGAATACTATAAATATATTATAAAATTAATTTGAAAAATTAGGCATATAATTGAACCCAAAAAAATAGCTAAATAAGATAGCATATTTTAAAAAACAACAATATAACACAAGAAAAATATTAATATTAACCAAAATAAAAACTTACACAAGACCTCGATGTAATAAATTGATACCATAGTTTTTAGCTACCATAAAAAAATATAGATGCAATTAGCATTTCAAATAACAATGAAAAAAAAGACACTGTAACAATTTAAAAAGAAAGATAAAAACAAAATCAAAACAAAGTTTCACACTATCTAAAACCAAAACTTAAATAATCAAAAGGAGTAATATATATATATATATATATATATATATATAACAAAAAGAAAAATCAATGCCATAAACATAGTTAACAAATGAAAAAAAGAAAAATAACAACAATAATAATAACAAAAAATACAATATTAATATATCATTTTAATGACCAAGATATAAGTCTAACCATTGAAATTGAAAAAATTTCAATAAAAAATATAAAATCAAAATTAATATAAATAAAAAAAACATGCAATCCAAAAAATATCAATTAAATCAAATAAAAAATTGATGTGTAACTCAAAATATAAAAGCATTAAAATAAAATATACGAATAACACAAATAAAATATCAAATGATATATCCGCAAAAAAATAATAAATAATAAAAGTACTATTAAACTATCTAATTAACAAGAAAAATTCATGCATGTTATTTATAATAGAATTTAAAAAATGAGAAAATTGTATATACAATAAATAGTTACAAAAAAAAGTAAAACAATACTATATATTTCAATATATTACTTAAACAATAATAAAATTCTACTTAAAACCTCTTACAAAATAATAAAAATCTAATTAAAATCTCTTACTCTAGCAAACTTTTGCATCGCACACGCATAAAAACTAGTTAAATTATATTACAGTTGAATCTCTGATTGTGATTTGCAGGTGCTTATACCGTGCACGCCGGACCACAAGGTTGTGTGGTTTGAGTGCACCATATAAGCACGTTTAAACAATAAAAAAGTGTCACATCATATTTTTATAATTTTCTTATCTTTTTTATTTTTTAATCTTTTCTCTTTATTACTCTAACTAGAATAAATTGATCAATATTCAGTTATTTTTAATCAAAATTTTTATTATTACTTATTTTCATTTAATTCAAACTTTAAAAGTTTTATTTTATATTAAAATTAAATAAATTTTAATTTTATTTCTAGAAAAGAAGCTTATATATTTTAACGGATAAATTAACTCATGCACAATATTATATAAAAAAAAAAGTAATGAACATAAATATTATTGACGATAAATATTTTCCATATAAATAATGAATATCTTTGTAATGATCAATGAATATGAATAAAACGAATAAAAATTACACTAGAATGAATCACAAATTTGAGATTTTGCAGTAGAGAAAGAACAATTGCATAAAATTTGCATAAAAATGAATCATACTTGAAGGAATAATAAAAAATATTACATGAAAAAATAATGAACATGAATACTATAATGATGAACATTGTCCATATAAAAGAATAAACATTTCTATAATAATCAATGAACATGAAGTTTTTAATGTACTTGATCCATTCATATTAGACATGAGTTAAATTGCTCATTAAAAACATAAAATATTAATATGGTTATATGTACCATATTAGATTAAAAATTAAATGAACATCAATAAAATATTGTTTAATAAAATGATGAACATAAAAAATTATATCTGATTGTTCAATAAAATGATGAATATAGAAAACTATAGTTGTTAAATATTACATTGATAGTTAATGGATATTTACTTATAAAGTAATAAACATATATCTTGATGACATATAGTTAAATATTTTGGTATTGTCAATTTTTTTTTATAATATTAAAATTGATAAACACTATAAAATTTATATACTAAATATAAATATATTATAATTAATGATGAATTATTATATTAGGTTATTTTTAATTGAAAATTTTAATACAATTATATTTTTCTTATTATTATATTTTTTTATAATTTTTATTTATATTTTGATATTATATATGACATAAATAAATATTCATTAGTTTAAACAAATTATATATATTTAAATTGATTTTTGTAGAAACAAAAATCTCATTTATTAGAAAAAAAAAACCGAAGTAACGTGCATATGGGACACAAAACAAAAGCGCAAAGCAATTTTGAGTTTTGGACACCAGAAGTCTGGGCGGGATTTTAAAACTTGCAAAAATCAATTGAGAGGTCGGTCCAATAGCCTCGTTGCTTTCTACTCCATCGCCCTTTCCATCTCTTGCCTTTCTCATTCAACCGACTTCACCTTTTTCTTTTTCTTTTTTTTTTTTTTTAATCATTTAGTTTTCCTTTCACATCCTGATTTATGAATCTCATGTCCATTTCTAGACCATGAAGAAATCAGCTTCCAAGGGTGCAGAGAGTAGTGGGTTTAACTACAGGCACATAGATTGGGAGCTTAGGCCTGGTGGCATGCTGGTTCAAAAGAGAGAAGTTGGGGATGACCCTTCTGGCCCTATGATCGGGATCAAAGTCTCTCATGGTTCCTATCACTATGAAATTACAGTTCCTGCTCAATCCACTTTTGGTAATCATTTGGTTATCGAGACTCTATCTAATTTGCTTTATTTGATAAAGGGGATCGATGTTAATGCCACTTGATAAAATGCCAAATCCATTTCCTCCTTTGGGATTTTACTTAATTGTTAATTTATTGAAGTGGGTTGGACCCAATTTTGTTGGTTAGTCTAGCTTTCATGTTAATAGTTGATTTGCATTTCAAGAAAATCAAATCTTAGTTTATTTAGCATGAGAAAGAAGTGGTTTTTTTTTTAAATTATTATTATTCTTCTGCCATTTGTATTCCATATAATGATTCTTTGACACAATCTGGTGTTTTCAATGTGTTGTTGGAACTTTTGCTTCGTTATATATGTTGTTAGACTTTGGCAACTGGTCTCTATGATTGGATAGGCTGCAACACATTGTTATTACTCAGTTTGGATTCTCAATGACTATTTGTGTTTCAATGGAAGGGGATTTGAAAAAGGTTCTTGTCCATGAGACTGGTTAGAACCAAATGAGCAGAGATTGTTATTTAGAGGTAAGGAAAAAGACGACAGGGAATGTTTGCACATGGTAGGTGTGAAAGACGTGTAAAAGGTGATACTACTGGAGGATCCTGCTTGCAAAGAGAGGAAGCTTGAGCAGATGAAAAGAAATCAAGGGATTTTAAAGGCCTATGAAGAAGTTGCCAAAGTGAGAGAAGAGGTCGATAAGCTGTCATAGAAGGTTAATAATTGATTAGCATCCATTATTCGGATACAAATTAAAATCTTTCACAGTGGCAAGCAAGATCATTTATCAATCTGTTAATGGTATTCTAGGATTTTCAGGTACTTTGGGGGCAACTGCTCGCAATGGCGCCCAAGTCAACGACAAAGAAGTTTTAGTATTGATAGAGTTGCCTATCGTGCAGTTACTCAAATTGGATGCAATTGAGGCTGAGGGGGAAGCAAAAGTGCAGAGGCAAATTGAGGTTAGTGATCATAGTTCTGTGCTACGGTTCAGAAAAGGAAAATCATAGTTTTCTGCTGGCTGAACTTTTTCTTTTATTATGGTTTTTCTTGGATTATCTTAATTCATATACCTAAAGGTTAAAAGTTAGGTGCCCATAATAGGCCCCCATATAGGTTTGAGATTGAGCCCAACGTAGACCAGTTCAAAAGCATTTTTCAAATGTGTCATGAGCAATTGTTGAATTCATACCGGATCCTAACAATAACTGCATATTTTTTAATAAAAACAAAAAATAATGGTACTAAAATTAGTGTTTTCTTGTAGAACAATTTGTACTTGGAAAGTGAGTATAAGGTGATAAGCAGGTCCTCTGTTATAATTATTCTTGGTAATAATGAAATATTTTCTACTTTGGAAAAAGCCTGTTATTATTTTGCATATGCACCTGTTTTTAGGCGACCGCTTCGCTTTGGACTTCCAAGTCAGTTGCCCTTGTTCATGCTGATTACCGACATTAACTGATATAATCCACGTGATATTATTTTTTTCCAAAATTATAATATGACACTCCTAATTTTCTTTCATAGATTCGTCGAGTGCAGAGCTTTGTGGATTCACTTGACAATCTAAACGCTCGGAACTCTAACTGTTTCAGCAAATGGTAGCAATGCAGGATCAGTTACCACCAAATGGGAGGCATTCGAGTCTGGAGTTGGAAGCCTAAGTGCCCCTGTCCTAATACAGTTACCCACAAAAATAACTCAGGACTGGGAGTTATTTGACTAGCCAGGTAGCCATGAGCTCAGGCCACAGGTTGGCTTCACAATGGTATACTGTATAAAGCAATAGGAGTTGGAAAAGGATATTTTCCCATTTTTATCTTTGCGAACTGTTTGTGCATAGAAAGGAAGGAGGGGATTGCTTTAAATTTACCATGTGTACATATTCGTTGTGCTAGATAGTTGAGTTGGATCTCCTTATATTATTAATGAATTTAGGACATTAGTCAGTTATAAGGGGACAAGGCATAACTTGTTCTTATTCTAGGAACCTTCTTAAACATTGATCAAAAGATAAATTGAAGGAGGCTTTTGAAATTAAGCTTAAATTAACGCCTATTATTATTGCATTGTAAGGAGATACAGTAATCTATGATGGGTCGGCCTGATAATATACTTGCTCCGATACGGGAATAGGCATGGTCATAGCCATTTGCAGAGGAAAAATTACTCTTAAAGGCCTAAGGCTCCAAGGGGTTTTCCATTTTTTTTTTTTTAGGACCAAGTAGATATTCATTAATGAAGGAAACAATATAACCTTGACAAGCTTTAAAACATTGATAAATATAGCCGACCACTAAATATTGAGGTATTGGATAGCTTAATTAACTTCATAGATGTTTTTATTTTAGAAGATAAATAAAGTGTGGCATCTCATAGGGGTGTATGGTGCTCCTCATTTGCAGCACAGAGGTCTTTAACTCTATAACAAGATTAAACTTAGAAAATGCAATTCCATGGTTGTGCATTGGAGATTTCAATAACTATGTTTCTTTCAAGGAGAAGGAAGGGAGCACAGGAGGATCTTGGCATGAGATTTCATCATTCAAAAATTCATGGATAATTATGGGTTGTTAGATTTGGGGTTTGAAGGAGACTTAGTCACCTTAACCAATCGAAAAGCAGAAGAGAATTGCATCCTGGCCAGACTAGACAGAGGATTGGCAAATGTGGAATGGAAAGAGACCTGCCCCTATGCATACTTGACCCATGGTGCAACGTTAGGGTCAGCCCACAAACCTCTTATTGTCAATCTTCATAGAAGTGGCATGCAACACCAAAAGCAATTCTTATTCCAGTCTCGGTGGGTTAAATGGCCTGATTGCAAGTCAGTTGTGAGACAAGCTTGGGAGGCTCATTAGAATGACAATTCTGAAACATGATTTGGGAGTAAACTGGATTGTTGTAAAAGATCGTTGCAGAAGTGGAGCAAAATCCAGGCGGACAATACCAAAGAGAAGATTGACACAATTAAGAAAGAAATAGTTGACATTCATGGAACCATGCTCACAGAAGAAAACAAAGTTAGGGAACAAGTCTTGTTGCATAATCTAGATGAATTATATCAACAAGAAGAAGATTATTAGGGACAGAAAGCACAGATTGATTGGTTGAATTCTGGAGATAGGAACACTAGATTTTTTTTTTCACATCAGCACTATGATGAGATGTTTTTGAAATAATATTAATCATCTAATATTAGAGAATGGCAGACGGGTGGAAGGAAACTAGAAGATTTTAAGGGAAAGCTATAGCCTATTGTAGAAACCGTTTTAACAAAAAGGGCAAAGTTCTTTCACAGGTGGTGTTGGATAGCATTCCTATGCTAGTTACCCCAGAAATGAATGATGGTTTGTGTACTGAAGTATCCAAGGATGAAATTACCCAAGCTGTGTTCCGATTAGGCCCGCATAAGCCCCGGGTCTGGAGGTTTCTCGGGTTTATTCTTCCAACAATACTAGAATGTGGTTAAGGAAGATGTGATATGCCTAGTGAAGAATTTTTTTTTACTCAGGAACACTACCTAGAAATATTAACTTAACTAGTTTAGTGTTGGTACCGAAGATCAAAGCCCTTATAAGATTATCAGATTCAAATCAATTAGCTACACCAACTTCATCTCTAAGGTAATCTCTAGAGTTTTTGTTTCTCGTTTGTCCCCTACTTCCGTTTCTTATTTCTCCTTTCTAAGGAGCATTTGTTTATAACCAACTTATACAGGGTAACATAATTTTAGTAAATGAATGTTTCCATACCATTAGAAATAAAAAGAAAGGCAAACAAGGTAATATGGGCAGAATGGGGTTTAAGGATTTAAGAATTATGAACAAATTTCTCCTTACTAAAACATGCTGCCGAATTCTTCGGTGGCACAAACTCTCAAGGACATCTATTTTCCCTCTTCAAACTTTCATGAAGCTAGGAAAAGAGGCAGGGTGTCCTGGTGTTGGAGCAGTATAATCCAATGAAGAGCTATTATTGCTAATGGGAGTAGATAGAATGTGGGGAATGGTAATTCGATTCAGATTTGGGAAGATAGATGGATTCCAGAGGGTACTGACTTTAAGGTTTCATCTCCCAAAGCTGCCAATTGTGATGTTTTTGTGGTTTCCAGACTTATTAACCATGAGAATAGATCATGGAATTCAACATTACTACATGAACTTTTTAACCCCGTGGATAGAGACAGGATCCTTAACATCGCGGCGGGAGGGACTGATCAGATTGACGAATTGGTTTGGCATCCTAGTAAGTTGGGATCTTGCTCTGAAAAAAGGATACGGAGCTATCTTTAAGTGTAATTTAAATGGTGGTTGGTTGCATTCTACGAATTGGCAGTGTTTGAATTATTGGAAGGATATCTAGTGTCTAAATATTCCCCCTAAAAATTAAGATTTTCATCTGGTCTTGTGTAAAAAATTTCATAGTTGTGCTTGATAACTTAGCCCACAAAAAACGCAGTTATTCTAATATTTGTCTAGGATGTGGAAAGGAAGTAAAACGGTTGCTCATATGCTTTTCAAGTGTGATCATGCATGGTTATTGTCTCCCTTTGGTTTTCTTGTTAACTTATCTGCTTCTTTTAATTTTAGTGACTGGTGGAAATGGCAGCCAAAGCTTTTCCTGGAGAAATGGAGCTGATAGCTCATGTGGCGTGGTCTATATGGCTTGTTCGCAATGACAAGGTATTTTCCAACAGCTCCATTGACCATTAGAACACACTCCAAATGGCCATCTCTTACTCACTAAGCTTTAAGGCTAGTTTAGAGTCTAGTAAAGAATTGAAAGTTGCTTGTGGCGAGATCACTCCTCAAGTTCAAAAACACTGGGAATCCGCTCGTGTTGGTACATTTAAGTTAAATGCAAATGCTTATTGTATTCCCCAATCTAGAAGTGCTATAGTGGCTGTTATTTGTAGAGATTGGGAAGGATGGTTGATTAGTGGCAGCGCTAAAAGGTATGTCTGTCGATCTTCTATGCTGACTGAGGCCTATGATCTCGGAGATACAGTTAGAAATGCAAGCGCTTTCAAATTAACTAAGATTGCTTGTGAATCTAACTCCTTCATGGTAATTGCGGGTGTCAACAACCACATCCAAGAGATCCCATTGGAGATTAAAACTATGTTGGAGGAGATTAGGAGATTAGCGTCCACATTTGATCAATGTACTTTTAGACATATTCCTAGACTTTGCAATCAGGCGGCCGATTGGATTTCAAAGAATGAATCTCTTCTTTATAACCCAAGTTGGTATTTGAATGTGCCTAGTGAATGGCATAAACTAATCTGTAATGATTTGTATCACTCTCCTTGATCAATGAATTTCCCTCTCGCTGTTGAAAAAAAAAAATGTAGCTTATTACAACAGCAAAACATGAGACTCAACAAAAGCTTTAAGCGTTGACGATCCTTACCATTACATCATCAAAAAAAACAATGAAAGAATAAAAAATAAGCCATAAGTAAATAAAGGGTTAATTACTTGAGCCCTCTATGTTTTTTTCTTCATAATTAATTATGCACCCGTCATTTTAACCAAAAAGATTATTTTTTAGTTTCTCAAATATTTTATAATAAATTAGTTAGTCCTCTGTTTCTAAAATTTAATTAAATCATTCTCAACATTTTGTTTTGCTAATGGAATTGTGTTTCAATCTATAAAATATTCAGTTTTCTATTAATCAAATAAAAAATTCAAAATTTTATTAGCATTTTTATGTGTGTGTGTGTCAGCAATAGAAAATTGAGAGGCTTAAGGTCACCAAGACTTGCAGTAAGCTTAGGTTCGCTACATACTCTGATTTAAATTCTTAGAATATAACTAATGGGAGCCAGGTAATTAAGTCAAGCTTATTCCCAAATATTTCATAATATAAACTATTTATTTTCTTATGTCATGGTCATAACATTCCTTTCTTTTCTTTTATGCATAACCTTCGTTTTCTTTCCTTTATTCCTTTTCTTTTCATTTCATTCATTACATGTATATACATATCATAAATCTAGAACTCTCTCATTAAAGTCCCAAGAATCTAGGGGTCTAGCTTAGACTCATTCGATCATCAATCTTAACATTATTATCATAAGCATCCAATATTTATATCACATTAACATAACCCTCAATTTACTTACCTTGGTTTTCATTAATCATAAACATAACTATTTACATAAAATGAATTATTTAACATTTCATACATTTTACTTAAACTTGCGAAGACATTGAAGAACATAAGATTAAACTTAACATCTTTCTTATGTTCATGCATAACTATCATTTGCATATACATCATAATCAAAGCAATTACAAAGGAAGGAAGTAGTCCCACCATAAAATATAGAATGAAAATTTTGCCCCTGTCATACCTCTTACCTTAACCCTTAGGCTTACCCTATAAATAACTAGGGTGTCTGTGGAAGAGGGGAGATCCTAATGGAAAACTTAGTGAAGGATTATGCCCATTATACACACTCACATACCTTTGCATGAATGCTTTCCTATTTGCTGGCACATATCATCATAACATTATTATACATAACATGACAATACTTTTCTTATATGGGTTACCTCATTAGCCATACATACAGAGAAGTTATCTCTCCAATTATATCATAACATAGCCTTCACAAAGGAGTACCCTCTTCAACCATATCATAATATAGCCTTTAAGGGAGAGTTGCAACACCAACCATATCATAATATTTCTCTCATGTTGGAGTCACCTCACCAGTTATGGCATTTGTATTATGCATACATGTAAATGTAATATACTTTAACTTCATGATAGAGTTTCCTCACTCCTCATGCATACATTAGAATTACCGATCTAACTGCATCAACTCATATCTCTCATAAGGAGTTATCTCACCAGCCATATCTAACATTTATATCTCATTGAGGAGTTTCCTCTCTAGTTGTGTCACACTTTATCTTTCATTTTCATGGCATACACGCACCTCTTATGGCACTTATATGTAACATTTGTACCATAACACTTTTATTTTATTTCATAACAATGCATATGACTTTTATATTAACATATCTTGGCTTACTATGGCCTACACATAAATAAAACTTATGATACATGTAAGTAGTGGACATTATATGTTAAAATAAATCCCATACCTTGTAGTGCTAGCCTTAGCTTTTGCCCTTCTATATGCCTTTGCCTTAGCTTATTCCTCACTTGCTCTTAATTATATGGCCCACACATATATCTAAACATAGACATTCATCTCATTACTATTAACATCTAAAATATAAAGAGTTACTCATACTCGTTTATAGAACATGTATCATTAACATAGCATAAACATTATGGGTTAAAGATACCTTTAAGGGTAATCAAGTCCTAACATTAATTCATGCACATAAACATATCTATTATTACCTTTAAATTCATATCTCTTAACTATTATCATCATCCTTGTCTCATTTTCTCACATATCCTTCAATTTAACCTATAACATGAATATTAAGACTATTATTTAATCATATTCTTAATCATCATCCTCAAGTCATTCTCATGATCATCAACATGCATTAACTAGTTCATTTTGATGCTCATTATCACCTTATCAAGCATAATCAAAAAAAAAAAAAAAACCTCCCATTAACCCTATAAAGGGCAACATCAAATTGCGAGCTGAAATTCAAGTCATCTCTACACTAAGAAACTAAGAGGATTAAGCCACTTAAACCTATAACAATTCTAATTTAACTCGTAGAAGGGCCAATTATGTCTTCCACTGCACATTTTGATCTTTTAAATCCTTAATTTTAACTTACATTAATCATTACTCTTTCTATTATTTTGCCCCACTTAGGATTCTTAAGATAAAAATAATGGGAGATATGGAATTAAGCCAAGCTAACTCCTAAAATATTCACAACAAAAAAACTTTTCTTTTCTTAAGCCATAGCCTTAATATTCATTTTTTATATATGTCATAACTAGAATAGTATAGACTCACTTGCCAGTCCCTTTCTTATCTTATCTTTCATGCAAATACAAATATCCATAGATGTATATTCTATCATATCATGAAATATTCCATTTACACAATCCTAAAATCAACGATCTACTTAAGGTTATTGTATATTCAATATTCTTCCATTATCATGAGCTTTTAACAATTATTTCACGTGGACAAAATCCTTAAATTACTTAATATTACTTCCATTAATCATAAATATAGTTATCATTTCATAAAGACATTCTTTTGCAAAGACAACTAAGAATACAAGATTAAGCTCAACATCATATATATATATATATATAATTTACATAAACATTAATATAACAAATTATGAAGAAACAATATAGTGCTTTAACATACAAGGGATAAAATTTAAATCTTTAGCATTTAATTGCTAACATATATCCATGGCATCCTTTTCATGCTTAACCTATAACAACTAGTCTGTGTGGGGAGTGAGCTCTTTGTGAAAACCTAGTGAGGGAATATGTCCATTATGTATGTTCATATACCTTTTCATGAATGTTTTTTTGCCCACATGCACATGTTTTTAATAGCATTGTCATACATAACATAACTTTACCTATCTCATGTGTGAGAATTGCCTTACTTACCAAACATAAGGAGAAGTTACCTCTCCTACCATGTCATAGCATATCTCTCATGAGAGAGTTACCTCTATAGCTATGTCATCCATTTATCTCTCACCGGAGAGTCACCTTTCCAGTCATGTCTTTCCTTTTCTTTCATTTACATGGCATATATCAACAACGCATAGCATTTATACATGGCATTTGCATCATAAGATTTTTATTTCATTTCATATTATTCACATGACTTTTACTAAAATAACTTAAGTTACTTTGGCTTGTACATATAATAATAGACATATAAATAACAACCAAAGTCCATTATGGTTATTCAATTATCCTTATTAGCTCTTTCATTGCTTTGCCCTTTACTCTATGTGCGTGTGTGTGTTTATATATATATATATATATATATATATATATATATATATATATATATACACCCACTTAAAACAAAAATTTTTTCTTTTAGCATAAATATGTGTTTTGAAAAAAATTTACTAGAATTAAAATATGATCTCTCACCGGAGAGTCGACTCTCTAATCATGTCTTTCCTTTTCTTTCATTTACATGGCATATATCCACAAATACATAGCATTTATACATGGCATTTGCATCATAAGATTTTTATTTAATTTCATATTATTCACATGACTTTTACTAAAATAACTTAAGTTACTTCAGCCTGTACATATAATAACAGACATATAAACAACAACCAAAGTCCCTTATGGTTATTCAATTATCCTTTTTAGCTCTTTCATTGCATTGCCTTTTACTCTGTGTGTGTGTGTTTATATATATATATATATATATATATATATATATATATGCCCACTTAAAACAAAAATTTTTTCTTTTAGCATAAATATGTGTTTTGAAAAAAATTTACTAGAATTAAAATATAATCTCTCATATTTAACTATAACAATTATATTTAAAAATAATTTATAAGTTTAAAATATAATAATAAATAAAACATATCACTCAATATTTTAGCAATTACAAATCATAAACACTATATTCTAGAAAAATTTTAAAAATTATCCTAAACAAAATAAAAAACACCGAATAAAGAATTTTGTTTATAATTTTTTTTTTTTTACATCTACCTTTGAATCATCCATATTTCTTATCATTAGCATCTTGAATACCCAACATCCTATCTTATTCCTCAACTTACCCTTAGTCTCAACCATCATTCTCATCTTATTTTTAATTTGATCTTAACTCCTACTCTTAATCATTACATTTCTTACTATTATATCTCTTCGTTTGACATGCCCTCAACATAACTCTTAATTATTCTTATCTTTCATGGATTGTAAGACAATCTAAATCAACTCATACTTACTTAAAGCATCCCTAGAGTTAAGAAGTAAGTGAAAACCATTAAAAATTCTTTAAAAATTCAAGAACATAAGTGAAAATTTATGTTAAGACACTTTCAATCTTTAAAATCTCATTTAAAATATTCAAATTTAACGTGACATGATTATGGTAGGTCATTTTATAATGATGGTCAAGTTATTCTCATGGCCTTACTTGGTTAGGAAATTATCTCATAACCTTAAAAATATTACTTCCCTATTCTAGTAGACCTATAAGAGTAAATATAAGTTAACACAATCTATAATCTTAATCACATACCTTAGTATCCTTCTCTCCTAGTATGATGACTGAAACATGTTGAGGCTCTATACTCATCCATAACTTCCAGTCATTACAAACATTTAAACTCAACATTAACATTTATCTTAATCATCACATTTATTTTCTCAAATTTAAACTATCCATACTTATCATAGCTTAGTATCTTGTACTATTCATATCATCTTCTATCATTCCTTTTTATTCATATTTCCATCTTATTTAATAGAGTTGATTATGGTACTCAAATGTACCAAATCAACTCGAAGAATCGAATCACATCGGATTAAGAACTAAAAAAATGAGGGTTTTTTTTTTTTTTTTTGCTTAGAACAATACCAAAATTAAATTTTGATACAATTATTTGTAGTTTAGCTATATACCAAACTGAGATTTGGAACAAACCGATCCAACATGAACTAGATGAGAACTAAATTGAGGAACCAATTATACACACACACACACACACACACATATAGTCAGTTTTATATATAGCTATAATATACTTATTATGTATAAATTATATGTGGCATACTATAATTATACAAGTCATATACGATAAGTTTTATATATATAAACACACACACACCCCACATATACATATGCATAAACATATATGCATATATAATTTAAGTATACATATATTATATATAGTATAGAAAGTTATATATCAATCAATTTTACATATTCATAATTCATAATTATTAATTTTATAATAGATATGGTTAAATATATAATTTTATAAAACAATATATTCTAAACATTTTTCAAAGACACTTCATATGCATTCAAGAATTTATAAATGAAGAAAAATAATTTCTTAAAGATAAGAAAAAAGTATTATGACACATTGAAAAAACTACAAAGGAGTCATGTTCTCCTTCCTTATATAAGTAAGGAGAGAACTTCTTTGATTCAATAAGTATAGGTTGATTCAACAAGTATAGGTTACTAGCTCAATTGTGAAGCAACCCTTAATCATTTTTTAATATAATCCTTATTCGACTAAATTGATAAAATAGTTTAAATTTTTTAATTAGGAAATTTGATTTGATTTTTCAGTCTAAAACTAAGAGTTATATTAGATCAAATTGAATTGAATCGAATCAAATAAGACCAAAAAATTGAATTGAATCAGGTTAATTTTTTTATTCAATTTGACCTAGTACTTTTTTTCCCCAATTCAGCTACAAGTTTTTGAAAATTAAACAATCGTACTTTCAGTCTAATCGCAAGTTTTTTCAAAACTCTAACTTGGGTCATACATGTTCGGCCCTACCATTTAATCCACTTTATATAATTTCTATTTTCATTATTTCCTTATCTATCGTGCCTCAAAATCAATATAATTCATACATTTTATTTCATTATCATTTCAATACTATTTCATGAGTTTCATGTCATATTTATTTTACAATTTTTATTCCATAATCTATGTCTTATAATTCATTTTCATTTCAGAATGTGAGAACCTTATCTCATATTGTTCACAAATAATTTGAGAATATGTTATTCTTTATATAGAAAGAGAATTCCCTCCATTTTATTTTATTCAACGATGGCTAAGATATCAAGTGTGTCTATAAAATTATAATTATAGATATTTTTTTGTAATACTATTTGTATATTAATTAATATGATTTGTATATATATATATATATATGAATTAAAAAAAGATTTTAGTAAACGAGCTCAATAAGAAGTCGAACTTAGTAAAAACTCATCGAACTTGACTAAGCTAACACTTGAACATAAGATATAAGAATTCGGTAAAAGATTGGTTATATAATAACTAATAACTCTAAACTTTAAAGAACTTTGTTTGACTTAGTTTGTTTATACCGCTATTTAATATACATAAGACAAATTTATAAATTAAAGACATAAAATTTAAATTTTAATTAAAAATAGATGTTGAATGTGGGTAATCGTTTAGAAATAAAGAAGTAGTGGCTCCTTCTATATAATGAAGAAGGAGCTAGTCTCCTTCAATATTGTTTGGCAACTCTAAAGTTAATTTTTTATATTAAATTAGGGTGATAGTTTAAACTTTAAAATTAAAATTTGAATTTTAATGGGTAATTTGATTTTTTATTTGAATAATCCAATTGATCTCGATTAAATTGAATTGAACCATATATCCAAATCTTACTAAATTGATTTTTTGATTTGATTAGAAATAGAAACTTTTTCTAATCGATTCAATTTCAATTTCAGCATTTTAAAATAATCCAATTTTGCTTAATTTTGATTAATTTTAAATACTTGATCCAAAATTAGAGTTTATCACTTGTACATGGAGAGATGATATCGAAAAATAGTTTTAAATCTCTATAAATCTTGTGCATTATTTATTCTTCTTGTGTATTATTTATTATTTCTCTTTCATTCTTTAAGTGTCTTTAATTCTACAATCAATTGATAAAAATTTGCAAATCCAATTTAATCCTCCTGTACTAAGAGATGAAACATCATTAGAGTCCATATACTAAAACATAAAGTCTAAACTAAATCTTTTTTTTTTTCCCCTCTTTCACTCATATAGACAATTAATTAATAAATTTGTTGGTTGGATATCAAAGAATTTTGAGAGGTGCTAAATAATTTCTCCATATTATATTGTCTTTATTTATTTTGTATTATAATGATATATAATATATTTAAAACACATGTGGTATGATATTCCCTAAATGAACAAATAAATGAATCAATGTATAAATTAATTCCAGGCTTAAGATTTATTTGAGATAATTGCTTGCCATTTGTTAAGTTTAGAATTTTGAAATAATAACTTGTCATTTATCAAGTTAATTACTTAA
This sequence comes from Omphalea diandra, assembly GCA_949677035.1. Lineage (NCBI taxonomy): Eukaryota > Viridiplantae > Streptophyta > Magnoliopsida > Malpighiales > Euphorbiaceae > Omphalea > Omphalea diandra. The sequence continues at coordinate 17,461 of CATIWR010079052.1, forward strand.
TAAATAAGTAATTGAGAACTCAATTAGTTTGACACATAAATGTATATAATAAAAAATAAAAAATAAAAATAAAAATAAATTAATAGAAATTACAAAATAAGCAGTTAAAAATAAGGTAAAAATAATGTGTGTGTGTGTGTGTGTGTATATATATATATATTATCCATTTAAGAAAAATATTTTATTTATTTATTTATCTTATAATGAACATTTAGTTTTATTAATATTTATAAATTTATTTAAAATAATATATTAAATTATAATGTATGCAACATGCATATTATCGATTTGTTCATATAACATTAGTGTTCATTGTACTTTAGAACATGCCATATATTACTATAATGAAAAAAATATAATATAAAGAAGGTATTTGGTACTTCTTAATAAGTTTTTTGATTTGCATCTTATCTGAATTATTATATCTCTTGTAAACTTGGTGTTAATTTTTCACTTATTGGCTTTATTTTGTGAAAATAAAAACAATCATTTTTTCTAAAAAAATCTATTATCAAAGTTAAAAAGAATAAATACCATGTGCATTTTAAAATTTATTAGAGATCAATTGTTTTTTTTCTTTTTAAGGTAGTGCATGACAGTTATTTAGAATAAAAAGAAATATTAATGACAATGATACAAAATTAAATATAAATGAAATTAATCAATGTTATTCTCTTTAGAAGTTTTTAAAAAGTAAAAGATAAATTAGTGTAAACTTAAAATTTTTGCATTTTATTTTTAACCTCTAATTTAAGATTAAACATAAATATTTGAAGATTATAAATATAAATATTTAAATTTTATAACTAAATGTAAAATAACTTGGAAACAAAATTATTTAATTAATCGATCTTTAAATTTTATTTTTTAATTTCCTTTAATATACTCGTATATAAAGTAGTTTGAAGATAAGAAATAATGCATTCTCACTCCCTAAACTTTACTATTTTAGATATTAAACCCCTCAACTTTGAAATTGAACATTTAAACTCCTCAATGTCATGAGATGTTTTTTAACTTTGCCATCAGGAGTGCATTTCATATGCAAGTTTTATGCAAACTATATTATTTTGAAGCATAAATTAAGGTGAGGCAGAGTTGACTAGATAAACTATAATTTTCTAACTTAGTAAAATATCATATTCTCTCATTGTTTTCTTTCTTTTCTCTCAAAGATTTTTTTCCTCCTCTCTTTTTAACTTTATATTATTTCATTATGGATCCCATTAGCCCACAAATATTTCCTCTTGTTTTTATATAATTTCAACATCCTTTATTGTTTGATATTTTTTCATGTGTGGCCTATGATGTAAGAACATAACAAGGTGGTGATGTTCCATTTGGAAATAGACATAAACTTTAAAGGTCAATTGCCTTTCATTATCTATTATTGTAAATAATGGTTGTTGTTTTAAGTGTGAACTAATGGTCTTTAGGGTTACTAATGGTCCTTAAGGATACCAATAATTTTCAGACACAAACAACAAATTACATTGAAATCAAATGCTCATTACTCCAAATAAAACACACATTTCTCACTTTTATATGTGCACACTCGTAAAACCATTTGCCTAGATTCTTAATAGTCATTGAAACCTTTACCCTAGCATGTATTCCATAAAGATAGTAGAAAATTTTATCATTATCATTTTGGTTGGTTCATTGAATATATGAGGAATGTGTGCTACTTTATAAAGGTTATGAGCGCCTCAAAAGGGTTTTTGATAGAGCGAGTGGAATCTTGTTTATGACTCCATTATTTTATCGATCATCAAGGGATTAAAAAGGATAAGGGTCTCTACATTGGTAATAACCCTAAATTATAGTCTGCTTTGGATCAACGACAGAGGCCTTGTGCAATTTCAAAACCCTTTTATCCAAAATGGTGGTCATCGGGGGACTAAGGCAAGACGATACATTGGTATCATCCCTAGAAATTATAGAGTCACCACTCGATTTTGGTCGGGATAAGAATCGAGGCAAAGTGAAATCTAAACCTCAACTAAGTCAATTAGAAGACCCATTTCATCTTAACCCAATCAGAGATTGGGTTCAAAAATTAGGTACTACTTGGTGAAGAGGTTAGACACCTCTAAATTGCTCCAATATTGGGATTCAACCTTCGATCTTTAGTTCACTCTTAACATTTTAACCAAGTTATTAATTAGTCCAATTAGCGATCCTAAACATGCCTTTAGTCAAGCCATCAACTCTAAGGGAAGGGGGTTATGCATCATGATAAAAGAGTGACATACATATCAATACCCACATATCCATCACAAAGGGATTGGCTAAATGCATCCTAAGGCCCCTAATACCTATTTTTGCTATTAAGCCCCTGCATTTTTATTCATCAACATTAAGCCTCTGAACTTTTATTTTTAGCTGCGCCCTTTTTTAATTGCAGCTTCATGAAAAGCTGAATAAGCACTAATACACACTGTTAAAAATACATTACAATAAAAAAGTGGAAAAATTAGTTAGAACCATTACTGATATTGGAAAGGCATGTTGAGATGGAATCAAATTGCCTTAAGCTCACTAACCTTACTTATTTGTTAACCTAACCTCTTTGTTGCAAACTAAAATCCCTCAAGTCATTTTCTCACAAATCCTTATCACCATTGTTTAAAGCATTTGTTAGTAGAGCTCGTGGTGTTGAGAATGGGAGCTTTGTTACTTTATTGAAGAAAGAAAACAACATGTTTAATTGTAATGGTGGGCCTCTTTCTGTTGGTTCCATGCCAGGCAAGCATTTTATATCATAATGTTAATTATGCTTGTAGTTCCAAATGGTGTTGCATTTTTGTAGTATTTGCATGTTTTTCAATAAAGAGTGTGTGACTATATTCATGGTTTTATTTTATGTTATTATTTTTGAATTAGATGACAGATATATGTGTTGATCTTGTGATCAATCATAAGGGTAGTTTTGTGTTAAGAAAAATGAAATGGGTATATTTACATGGGGTGAAAATAGGAGTTGAACAAGGAATAGACATTGATCGATTATCCTACCTGCTATTATGTCTTATGTGAAGGATTGAGGATATAAAAAGATTGAGGGACTTTATTATAAAGACTTAGTGAGTAGATGGTTTAAATAGGTTAGTGGTGATAAAGAAGTTAGTGCCATATGTTACCAGCTGAATAGTGGTGATGTAGCAGTGCTTCTAAACCACAACATTTTGTTGATGTTATTAAGAAAGAAAAAGAGGTTATGGAAGTGTTAGAAGAAGTTGTGGCTTAGTTAAATGACAATGTTGCGTTGAGTGGTGATGACTAGAAGGAAATGAAAAATGATACTACGAATGAAATAGATGATGTAGGGTTAGAGAATGTTGGGTTGTAGAAGGGCATAAAAAGGTTAGATGATGTAAGGTTACATAGTGAACCTTACATAGCCTTTAATGAGTTACCACAAAACTTGCATGACACTAGTATTCAAGTTGATGACAAAGATGAAGAGTTAGTTAAGCTAGGAAAAAAGTTAGAGAATATATTGATAGATAGAAAGGTGTATGAGGTGTATTTGTTAATGTTGAAAGTATGACTAATGAAAAGAATGTAGATAATGAAGATCCTGAACTAGAAAAAGATGAGTTAAAGGAAGTAGATGAAGATGATGGGATAAGTGGTAGAGCTAATGATGGAAACAATAGTGAACACTATGATTCCTCTGACTATGGTAGTTGTTATACAAAAACTGACAAAGAATGTGGTGATGATGCACTTAAAAGACATAGTACGAAATTTAGTTTTGACCCTTCAGCACAAATTCCTATTTTCTGCCTTAGTATGATTTTTAGGACTATAGATGAATTGAGAGATGTTACAACTAGATGTTCCATCTTTAAGGGTGTTGGAGTAAGGTTCAAAAAGAATGAACTAGGCAAGGTTGGGGCACAGTGTTTAAAAGGATGCCCTTGGATTTTCTATGCTAGTAAATATGCAATTAATGGTACATTAGTTATCATGACATATAACCTCTATCACAAGTGTTATAGGGTCTACAAAAATGTGTTTATAATAAGCAATTTTGATGCAAAACACTTCAAGAACAGAATCATTAGCCAACTTGAGATTGAATACAGGGTTTTGAAAGATTTACGTAAATCAGAGCTGAAGTTATATGTCAACCTTAATATGTGTAGGAATGCTAAAAACAAAGTGATGAAAGAGGTCATACAAGACTATAAGCAAGAGTATGCTATGATGCATAGTTATGTTGAAGAAATCAAGCCTACTAATCTTGGAACAACATATGTAGTGACAACTAATAAGAGCAATCTTGATGATCCATTAGATGATAATAAGTTTAGAAGGTTTTATATGTGTTTTGATACTTGCAAGAAAGGTTTAATAAATTGTTGCAGAATAATCATAGGATTATATGGTTGTTTCCTAAATGGAATATGTAATGGACAATTGTTATGTGTAATTGGGAGGGATGAGAATGACCAAATGTTCCCAATAGCTTGGGCAATGGTTGAAATTGAAAACAAATGGAATTGGAGCTGGTTTTTGAGATGCTTAAAGTAGGATTTGCCTTTAAAAGATAAAGAAGGTTTCATAGTGATTTCTAATATGTAAAAGGCATGTTATTAGAAATATTTAAATTTACAATATAGATTGAAAGGTTCTACAGTTAATTTCAAGTGTTGATCTTGCAAATATTTAGCTAGAATCACTTTAGAAGTTGAATGAAAGCCTCAATCTCAAAGATTGACATTTGCAAACTAATTCGTAGTAGAGAAGCAGAAGCTCGCAACCACTATCTTAAAAAAGAGTTGAATGAATCTCATATAGATGAATTTGTGATGCATGTTGAGTCCACAGTCGCGATCGTGACTTTGCATTCACTTAAAGGAAATCAAATCTTCAACCATATCATGCTAGGTGTCCTAAAGAACCATTGGAAGATCAAATTTCGCAGTAGCGAAAGAAGTGTAGCAATCATGAATTTAATGAAGCCACTTTCCATTTAAATAGATGATTTCACGGTAAGTATTTTGTCCAAAGAAGAAAATAATGACCACGACTTTCAGTATTGCTCAAGAAATGCAACTATTATTTTTCTTGAAGAACCAATGTGTGATGCCACGTGGACTAGCCATTAGATACAAATGGATTTATGTGAAACTCGAAATCACGAATGAAGGTCTCGACCGTGAATTTCGACAAGTAATAAATATATTATTTGCCTAGCTTACTTTGCAGATTTGGAAATAGTTTTATTTGTAACATATCTTTGATTGTTATAGCCTATAAATACACCACTAAATAGACTTGGATACAAGAGGATAACCATTGATTGTGCCAAAACTCTTGTAAAGTTAATTCTCGTAACTTTAACTTTTTATTTCTTTGTATATAGTTTGATGTGAGCTTTAAATACTTTGGATTTAGGTTTGAGTATGAGCCCTTGTATAGAAACTCTTGTTTGGGTTTGAAAGTGAGTCTTAGAAAACTCTTATATAGGTTTGAGCATCAACTTTGAAAAAATACTTATAAGGTTTGGTGTAAGCCTAAACACTAGGTTGAGTATGAGTCTTTGAAAAATACTTATAAGGTTTAGTGTTAGCCTAAACACCAAGTTGAGTGTGAGCTTGTAAAACACTAGTTATTTAGTGAAATACCTAATTGGTAAATTGGATAGTGGATTTAATGTTAGTTAACACTCGAATCACTATAAAACTCTTATGTTCATTCTTCTTCTACTCTTTCTCTAATCTTTTATTCATGTGACCTTCCTCTAAAAGTTTAAATTTGTCACCAATTCAACTTGCTTCCTTTTTGGTGCACTAGGGCTAACAATTGGTATTAGAGCCAAGTCCCAATCAAAGCCTTAATTATGTGAGAAAAGATCAATGACACAAGAAGGAATCCAATTTCACTTTAATCTCCATTTTGATGGCAATGATTATGCTCTTTGGAAACATAAAATATAGATATCTTGATAATGATCTCATTAATTTATGAGATTATGTTCTTGAAAAGTGAAAGCCTCTAACAAAAGTGGTTAAAGAAGTAGACATGGAATTTGAAAGAGAAGAATGAAGTGAAACACATAGGAAGGCAAATGGAAAGAACAAAAGGGCAATGACTATTTTCCTAAGCTCCATGTCAAAAGAAGAAATTGGCAGAGTCCAACATTGCCAAACTATACATGTTATATGGAAAGCACTAAAAAATTATCATGAAGGCACACTCTTGTGAAATCAAGTAGGTTGGAGATGTATGTGACATAGTGGGAGCTCTTCATGATGAAAGATAATGAAAGCATCACTGACATGACAAATAGACTCCTCTCTATTGTCACAAACATGAAAAAGTTTGAAAGAATTCTAACTATGAGGTAAATACTAAAATCCTTAAATATCTTTCATTGGATAGATTTGGTGCAAGAGTATGTAGCATTCAAGAGTCTAATCCAAAGATTGAGAAGTGTTAACCGATGTTCTCATTGGCAAGCTTTTCATTCATGAAATGGCTCTTAAGAAGAATGAAGAGATGAAAAAGCTAAGAGGACAAAGAGGTAAAGAAGAGAAGAAAATGCTTGCCTTCAAAGCTCAAGAAAATGATTCAAGCTCAAGTGACTTAAATGAAAGTGACAAAGAAGAAAAAGAGTTTGCCAAGATATCAAAAAGGACTAAAAAGTTGATGAAAAGGAGAAGAGAAAGAAGAATCCAAAGAAAGCCAAGAAGAATCCAAAGAAAGCCATCTTTTTATTATCACAAGGAAAAGAAAAAGAGTTTCAAGGCTTTTTAGGATGATGATTCAAGTGATGAAGAAGAAGATGAAGAAGTTGCAAACTTTTGTTTCATAGCTCAAGAGGACTCCTCTAATGAGATAAGTACTTTCCCACACTCTTATGATGAGTATGATGTGGATGATGAGCTTTTTGAAGCTTTAATCTTTAGATGTGAAAAGTGTAAGTCTTAAAAGAAAAATTATAAAAAAAATATGTGTTCAAAAATTAAGGATGAATTTAAATGCTTAAATGATCCTGTAAATGACTTGAACTCTTCTATTGAAGAATTTAAAAATCCTTAGAAAATCTTTCTAAATCTTCATCATCTCTTGATTCTCTAAGAAAAGAAAATGACACTTGAAAAGGAGAAGTCATTGAGCTTAGGAATTCCATCTTTAAATTTTATAAGGGGGAAAAAGCTTTGGATACTCCTATTGTGTCTCAAAGACCTCCCTTAGTGCAACATGGTTAGGCTTCAATAGAGCCTCTTCATCTACATCCTTTCTTTCTATATTCATTAAAGCATCAACACCTCAAACTTCTAGTATTGAGGTCATTGGGAAGAAAAGTGCTCCTAGCACTAAGTCACTTATGTCTAAGGGCAAAGGAAAGGCTTTTTGAGGCTCAAGAACTAAGCCTAAAAGAGCCAATTATGCATACATGTACACAAAGAGGCATGCTCAAACACATACATTCAAAAATCTCTCCTTTAGACATCACTCATACATTTGCACACATTCACACAACCAAAGTATAAGAAGGCCACCTACTCATACTAAAGTTGTGCATAGGGGAAAAACTCATAAGTTTAAACTCCAATGCCATTATTGCATGAGATATGGGCACACCAATGTCTTTTACCATATTAGGAAGGCACCTCAAATTGGAGGACTCTTCTAAGACTAACCCATAAGGACCCAAATATGTTTAGGTACTGAAACAATGTGTTTGATATTGTAGGATAGAGACTTCTTTACCAAATTCTCATCATGAAAAACCTAAAAGTGAATGGAGATTGCCAATAAAGAAGAGATAAAGTTCCAAATGGTTATTTGATATCAAACCATTGATATTAAACTTGTAATGTATCCTTTATCCCTTATGTTTTTAGCTTTATATATTTATGCATATGTTTAAGGGGAGTTTTAAGCATTTTATTACTTGATATATCTATGTGTTGACATGATTGATTTGATTTAATTGCATGATCAATTAAATAAATTCATTTTGCATTTGAACTTTTCTATATTTCCAATGTATAAATTTATCATCAGAATATCATATACTCTATATTAGGGCCATATATAAAAATTCTTAAATTTCTTGCCCTAGTTTGTGTGATCAAACATCTTTAAATGTTTGAATTATTTTGTAATTATGTTTTATGAAATTTTCATATGGTTCATATTTCATCCATTTATCTTCTTATGTGATAAATTGTGATCAATAATGCAAATTACTTGTATTTACTATCATTGTTTAAGTTTGTGCAATTGACAAGTTTGTGGACATTTCATCTCATATTCCCCATTCTCTCTCTTATTCCCTCCTATTTCCTCTTTTTTTGATCTTGACAAAAGGAAGAGATAATTGATTGAATATATAAAGAGGAAACATAAAAAAAGAGAAGAGAAAATTTGAATTATATTTACAATAAGTTAAGACAATAATCTTATTAAAATAACTAAGGGGGAGTATGGATTAAGGGGAAGCAATTTCATACTTATGATTTGAATCACTTCACTATCATTCACTTTGGAGCATGTATAATTGATTTTTTGTCCTTTGCATATTCAATCTAGTTTGTCAAAATTAAAAAAAAAAAAAAAGAGTTGGACTAGGTTGTTCAAACCTAAGTCAATACTCTTTTTTGATATTGACAATATAGATTGAAAGGTTCTAATGTCAATTTCAAGTATTGATCTTGTAGATATTTAGTTAAGATCACTTTAAGAGTTGAATGGAAGCCTTAATTTCAAAGATTGACATTTGCAAACTAATTCGCGGTAGAAAAACAAAAGCTCACAACTGTTATCCTCTAAAAGAGTTGAATGAATCTTATAAAGATGAATTCACAGTGCATGTCGTGTCCATAATCGCGATCTCGATTTTTGCATTTGCTTAGAGGAAACCAAATCTTTAACGAAATCATGCCAGGTGTCCTAAAGAATTGTTGGAAGATCAACTTTCATGGTAGTGAAAGCAGTGTAGAGACTGCGAATTTGATGAAACAATTTCTTCATTCAAGTAGATGATTTTGCAGTGAGCATTGCATTCAAAGAAGACAATAGTGATCGTGAATTTCATTATTGCTCAAGAAATGCAACGACTATTTTTCTTAAAGAACCAATGGTGTGATGCCACGTGCATTAGTCATTAGATATAAATGGACTTGTATGAAACTCGCGACTGTGAATAAAGGTCTTGACTATGAATTTCATCTAACAATTAATAAATGCAAGATCTACCTAGCTTACTTTGGAGAATTGAAAATAGTTTTGTTTGTAACGCCTCTTTGGTGATTATAGCCTATAAATACACCACCAGTTAGACTTGAATGCAAGAGGATAATCATTAATTATGCTAAAACTCTTGCAAAGTTAATTATCATAACTTTAACACTTTATTTCTTTATACATAGTTTGGTGTGAGCTTTAAACACTTTGGGTTTAGGTTCAAGAGTGAGCCCTTATATAGAAAACTCTTGTTTAGGTTTGAGAGTGAGTCATAGAAAACTCTTGTATAGGTTTGAGTGTTAGCCTTGGAAAAACACTTGTAAAGTTTTATGTGAGCCTAAACACTAGGTTGAGTGTGAGCCTTGGAAAAACACTTGTAAAGTTTTGTGTGAGCCTAAACACTAGGTTGAGTGTGAGCCTTGGGAAAACACTTGTAAGGCTTGGTGTGAGCCTAAACACTAAGTTGAATATGAGATTGTAAAACACAAGTGATTTAGTGAAATACCCGATTGGTAAATTAGGGAGTGTATTTAGGGTTGATTAATACCCAAACAACTATAAAACTCTTATGTTCATTCTTCTTCTACTCATTCTTTAATCTTTTATTCGTGTGACCTTCCTCCAAAAGTTTAAATTTGCCACCAATTCAACTTCTCCCTTCTTGGTGCACTAGGGCCAACATATATATATATGACCCGCAAATTGATCAAATTTATAAGACATAATGTCAGAAGCTATCCAAAGAGATCAAATGTCAATAAACTATTCATGCATTGCATTGTGAGCTATTACATTGCCTTATTACTTATAAATGTGCTTTATTTGATTGCAGACTATTGGTAAGGCAAAAAGGCAAAAAAGTCAATCAGCAAAGACATGCTTCATCAAGTCAACCACCACCATCACAACCTAACACAAGTTCAACAAAGACTAATCCTATAAGTGTACCTTGGACAAAGTAATCAAGAACTATGGCTTTCATTAGTAGAACTCCAAGATTTGGTAGAGAGCAAAAGTCATGTAATCTTGTAACTTCTTTTTAGGCTACATGGTCATCTCTTAAGCCAAAGTCAACTGATCTTACAAGTGCAAGTAACTTGATATTTGTCATTTGATATTTTCAATTGTTTCACATTTTTATGACATTGTTGATATACATATGACTTGTACCTATTATAACTGGACACCAGCTTAGAGGACTACAATGGAAAGGGAAGGAAGCTATTACTGGGAGACAATTGAATGAAGCCAAACAGCTAAGAATGTCTCAGCCATTGAAGAAGAATAGCTCATTGAAGATAGGGGATTTAAGACAAACTTAGTGAAGACTGTTGATGCACTTTTTTTTTTGAATGTCTTAATTAAGTTTGGACAATTTGAATTATATTGCCTTTCTTGATTAGGGCATTTTATGCAATTTTTTTGTTTTTATCTTTATACCTAACCTATGTTAATTGTATATTGGCTTGATTTTTAAAATATTTGTAACTTCTATTTCAAATTTTTGGAAAGTAATATATTGACAATGTGTCATTTTATTAAATCTCTAAGCTTTTTAAACTGTTATTTTAAACAAGTTATATATTTGCAATATCTCATATATGGTGCAGGTTATATAAAGTGTCATTTTGCTATCATTTTCTAAATTGTTTTATGTGATCTCAGATTAGGAAGGAAGCTGTCATTTTGATACATAATTTGCAAGCCATTAGTTTGGCAAAATGAGAGCATATATAAGCTATAATGAACCAAGGAACATTATTTTGATACATCAATTAGGCTAAAATTTATAGGCCACATGAACATAAAATTTTTACAAAATATCAATTTTCATTGCTCATTACTTTATCCTTGCAAGCATTTCTTTCATACATTACAACCACATTTCCCAAATTATATGCACAAAAATAACATTCTCAATTTAAACCCAATCTTCTATAATGGAAATGAATTTCCAACAGCCTTTTGTTGCCTCAACTTTTCATACCTCATTATCTTAGATTTCTCTCAGTGAACACACCTAAAAAGAAACACATCAACAACAATATTCCAAGCACAATTATGTCTTGTTCTAGCTTCACTTTCCAGCTTCCTTTATGAGCTTCTTTTAGCTTACTTTTCAAACCTTTAATTTCTTGCTTCAGCATTGTAATCTCCTCATTAAATGCTACAATAGCCTCACTTTCATATCCATATATTTCATTTTTGATCCTCAATGTTAACCACCTTATTAGTTAAGCTCTTGTAGTATATAGTTCACAAAAGAACCCTTCATCAAATGCAAAAACCAAAATAAAATTCCCAGCATTTTCAAAAATAACAAAACATATATAAAGTTTATTCCATATAAGAACTTTCTATCCAGATTTGTTGTTCTCCTTAAGATGTATAATAGGGCTAAACTTTTATATAAGTAGTAAAAGACGTCTAGATTTTCAACTGCATGAGATCTTTGTGTTCCTCCAACATTGGTGTCTAAATCTTGTGCTCCTTTAGCATTGGTGTATGCTTTTTATGAATTCTCCATTTTCATAGTTTGTGAAGCATAACAAGTTGTCTTGGACTTCTGCTTCTTTTTTAGGAACTTTAAGATTCTCTCATAGCTAATAAAGGGAAAGAAAGGCCATGTAGCTAGCATAATGTGATCTGGCGCTCCATTATTGCTTACTCAGCTTCCTGTGAAGCTGCTATTAAAAATGGCACATTCAACTAAAAATAAAAGTTCAAGGGCTTAATGTTAACTAATAAAAGTGTAGGGGCTCAATAGTAGAAATGGGTAGAGTACATGGGCCTCAGGATGCATTTATCCCAAGGGGATTATGACTATATGACGTGGCATAGGATAGGCATGTATATCCATCATTCACCATATGTCATGCATAATCATCTCAAAGAGGGAATGAGGGTCATATGATATGTCATAGGGTTTTAACATGCATATCATTCATCCATATTATCCATGATCATTAAGGATGATCATCAAGACCAAATTCATGGCTTAGCTTAAGTAAAACACCTACACCCAAAAGAAAAACACAAGTTAGTATTGAATAAGAAACAAATGAAAAGAAATAAAGACAAATGAATAAAATCCATAATCAACACCTTACCAATCCTCTAAAGTCAAGGTACTTAAGCATACACTTAAGTCTATAATCACAAACATCCCAACATCCCATGAGGAGCAATATAACCTCATAACATAAATGCATGCATCATGGAAGACAAGGAATCACAAATATGCCATGCAAAACACTTAGAGGATTTTCAATGGCTTAAGGCTAGAATGCTTAACTAACAAGGAAGGAATTACAAGGCCAACACATATATTCAAAAACCAACTTAAAGGTGATCATAATGATAATGGGGCTCTCAAGGTCTGAAGAACAATATGTTTCTCGTTTGGTTACTACCCAAAGGACATCAAAACAAGACCTTAAACATCATTCAATCAAAATGTGAAAGCACATAAAGTATTAGCACAAAGTGAACCTTAAAAACCATTTCTAGCTTATTCAACATTCCATTTTTGGAATGAACATGGGTCCTAGGATATTAGGCCTCCTATTCTGCCAGTAGAATCATAAAATACCATAAAAAAAGGATTTTTAGGAGGGAGAAATTTGAGATAGGGAAAGAAATTTTACTGAACTTGTCCTAGGCAAATAGGGTTGTACAATCCATTTTGACGACTATACAACCTAAGTAGAGGGTTGTACAGACTACACTAAGTCTGTATAACCTTTATTTCCTAGGTTTTTAAAAGTAAAAAGGAAGAAATAAAGGGAGGAAGAACAAGAAATGAAGGGCTTCTAGATGCCTTTTGATAAGTTTCTTGCCCTTAAAGGCACACTACGTTAAATTTTCCTTCAATAATGCTAGGAAAAATGCAAGGTGAGGTCTTAAAGCCTTAGGAACTACCTTTGTCGCTAAGTGTGTTGGGTTGGGTGTTTGATTTTTAGAGATTTAAGGTTTATGAGTTGCAATCTCAATAGAGTAACTTTAGAGTTGTCCAAGCCTCTCCTCCTCCCTCAAACGATGGGATGTTTATAGGAAAAGGTTGGTGCACCAAAACTTGGAATGGTTCTGGTTGCACCATATTTGTGTCAAGTCATAAAGAATGAGATTAAATTTCTGTAATTTTAGGGTTTGAAGGTGGGATGTACAACCAAAGCTGGTATGTACATCCATCATTTTGGGATGTACAACCCTAAGGTTTAAGAGGGGACAATTTCTAGAATCTTCTCAGGTTTAGGGTTTAGGGTAGAGTTGCACAACCCTACTATGCGTTGTACAACCAAGCTTTGTGGGTTGTACAACCTATTAAGCTTGTGTTGGCAGTTTGGGCTTAGTCATTGTTTTGGAGTTAGGCTTAATCATAAACTTGGTTTGGATTTCTCCAAAGTGATCTAAGGTCTTGCTTCTCTTCCATTGGCAATTTCCCTTGCATTTTTGGAATAATTCCAATGATATTCATCATCGAGCTTTGCATCTTGAGGCCCAAATCTAATGCTCACAAAGGCAATGAGTATGGTGGTGCCATGCGATTTCAAACAAATGAAACTTTTATGGTATCATTACTTTCAATTCTTCTAAATTTCTTATTTTTGATATAGAAACCATAATTTTCAAATTATAGATTTTATTGTATTTTTATTTGTATAAAAATTTATTTTCATATTTACTAACAAATAATAAAAAGAGTATATTATTTTTCTATGTACATGGACTTTTATTATTGTTTATAACAACATAGTTAAAAGAGTCTCATGACACAAATTTGAGAAGTTGAGGGGTCTAAAAGTTTAATTTTCAAGTTAATAACTAAACATGTAATTTCTTCAATTAATCAAGACAATATAAAAAGTATAATAATAAAAAAGTTCTACACGTAAAAGTTATTAAGTTATCTAGAAAGTCTAACAATATATAAAATTCTTTACATTCATAATAATATATATTTAATTTTCTATATAATAAGAAAAATTAGAACTAAAAATATTTTAAAAAGATCAATAATAAGAAAAATTATGATTTGTCTTATTTTTATATAAAAAATATGTAATTATTAAAATTCATTATACTAATTTAATTATTATTTTTATTATTATTTTATTTACTTAATAAGAATTTATAAAATATTTATTATAATCATTTTGCGTAATGCATGGGTTTACGATTATTATATAATTAATTTCGATCTCAAATTCAATTTTTGATGAGTGTTTGTTATTTATCAAACAATTATATTAGCAACATAATAGTTTGGATAAGTGATAATATAATATATTTTTATTTTATTGCAAGTAAACAAATAATTTAATGTTTAATTTTCTCAATTAATTAAAAAATAAAAGTTTAACGATATAAGAAATTATTCACATAAAAAAATTTAAAATTTTAAAACAAGTATTTAATTTTATATAATAAGAAAAAAATTTAACAACTAGCGAAAGAAAAATAATCAATAAAAAAATTAAAACTATTAATTTTTTATTTTTATGAAAAATATATATTACTAAAATTTATTAAACTAATTTAATAATAAGTTTATTTTACTGTCTTATTTATTTAAGAAGTCTAATTAAACAATAATTTTTATAAAAGAATAATAAAAACAAAATAATGATAAATATTTAGTTATTATTTATATATTCAACTAATTAACTAAATATTCGATAAAAACTTTCGCTGAGTAGTCGTTTTTTATTTGTTTTGCGTAAACCTAATGCCCCCCTTTATTTACCCGCTCCTCGTCTCACTTCTTTTTCCAGCCTCTGCGTTTCTGTACGCACTACTCCACAACCAACCCCCCCCCCCCCCCCATATAAGCAAACCTCCTTTGCCTAGTCCATCCCCAAAGCCTAATTTCTCTCTGCTTAAGCGCGGCAATGGCAAGCAGCGAACCCGATCACGATCACAGAGAAGAAGAGGAAGCCACCGCCGGCGAGGACGAGGACACCGGAGCTCAGGTTGCTCCGATTGTCAAGCTGGAGGAAGTTGCCGTCTCTACTGGTGAAGAGAATGAAGATTCAATTCTTGATCTGTAATAATAATTGCCCAATTCCTTTATCAGTTAATAGAACTTTTTTAGGGCTGTAATGAAATTTTGTAATATATATTTGTTTTAATTTTGGAAGGAAAGCGAAGTTGTACCGATTCGATAAGGAAGGGAACCAATGGAAAGAGAGAGGCGCTGGTACTGTGAAGCTCTTAAAGCACAAGGAGACTTCCAAGGTTCGACTTGTTATGAGACAATCTAAGACTCTCAAGATCTGTGCCAATCATCTTGGTCTGCTTCTTTTTTTATCTGCTTCCTTCTTGTTGACTATTGGTTTTACTAGGTTTTGAATCTGTGGCTTCTTTTTCTTGTTTTGCAGTGCTCTCTACTATGACAGTGCAGGAACATGCTGGAAATGAGAAGTCCTGCGTGTGGCATGCTACTGATTTTGCTGATGGTGAACTCAAGGACGAACTTTTCTGCATTCGTTTTGCATCAATTGAGAGTGAGTTTACTTGGTTACTTTCGTAATCTATTACAACATTATATTATTTTCTGTATCTTGGAAATGATCGATTACTTATACTTGATATTCATTTTCTGTATTTGCATTGTTCAGGAGTATTCTAGATTGTGCATAGTGTTTTTCTATGACTCATCTGCATGTGAAATGTTGTATTATTTGCATTAAACTTCAGTTCATGTTTTTTTTCTTATGGTTTTGACAGTTTCAGTTCAGTGTCAATTTTTTGTTATTAGTCATTCATTGTCCTAAGAAGAATCCTAAATTGTTAAGGAAGACAACTCTTCAAAATGTATGGATAGGACAAAATTTTACTTTTCTTGGTGGTGTTCCCAATAGATTGGGTAGATGCAATTGAGAAATACTAACTACAACACAAATTCCATCTTTTAAGAATGAAGGGATGAAGTGACTTAATTGCTTAATGCCTTAAGTTTGAATTCGTGTCAATGCTTCCTTTAAGATTGGAGAATTACACATCCATTATGTGTATGAATCACTGAATTTTCCAATTTCATTCTAATCATTTTTTAAAGTGGCCAAAGAAATTTCATTCTAATAATGTTTTTGTAGTGGCCAAAGAAATTTCATTGGTCATTGTTGTCTACTGTCTAGACCAAACAAAGTTGTAATTTCTGATTATTGGTGTTTGTTTCCATGTTTCAAACTCTTTCTTTTCCAGCTGAAAGCAATTTTTTTTTCATGCCAGTTTTATATATGGATGTTAGTAATAACATGCATGTTAGTTATTTGGTGTAGACCTGCCTTCATGTATTTTGGAAACATTTTTTATCAACTATTTTATATGCACAAAATCATTTGGATAGAAAACATTTTTTTATCAACTATTTTATATGCACAAAATCATTTGGGTAGAAAACATATTTTATCAACCATTTTATATGCGCAAAATCATTTGGATAGAAAGTATAAAAGGAAATTATTTTAAATTAAAATGCATCTTGACAATATTAATGTATATAAATCACCATTCATTAAATTATTTTATTCATGCAGAAAATTACTTTGCCTTATTGATTTGTATATTTTATTACTAAGTTCATTGAGCATTTTGTTCTTATGTGGTCCATGTATGCGTATTAGGAAACTACTTGTTGAGAAAGTGACCAGTGACATTTGTGGGGAAGTTACTGACAGTTGAATGGTTTTTAGTGTTTAGTTCACTCCTCTTTTCTATTGATTTTTTGTTATGTTCATTTATCAAATTTCTAGGAGTATATTGTTTAAAAAAATTCGTTTCTATTTAATAAGCATTTATTTTAGATAATTTATGTCACCTCCACTCTATCGGTTTAAAAGTATTAACTTTCTCGATATCTTTTGGGAAGGAAGAAATTGAGTTGTCAAACGAAGTCTAATTCCCCTTTGACTTTATTTATCTTTATAGACCAAACACGACTTATCCTTCTATTTCGCAGCGAATATGACTTACTGAGCCTAGCCTGCCTACTTTATACAAAACAAAAGGGCCTTGGACTAGATGATAAAAGAGTAGTTTTTGCTGCCATTTGGTTAAACACTGCCACATACTCAGGAAGTCTGACTTCTTGAGCCTATTTCACATTAAATGAGCAAAACCTCGGAGTAATTCATGGACAGTATTTTGTTTCCATTTTGTAAAACACCTCATCTGCACGACACCATAGTTGCTAAAGGTGCAAGAGGCAGTAAGGCAGATAATGGTCTTTGGGCCTAGGCGCAAGGCACATTAAGGCGCTTAAGGTCTTGGAGCATATGCATATGGCGCACATGCACTCAAAGCAGCATTAGGTGCAAAAGTAATTAAAATTTAAAGAATTTTTTTTAAATTAAGGCAAAGTAGTTGTATAAATGCATATTAAGTTATTAACATTCTATATTAATTATTAAATGAATTATCTAGTGTATGCTAAGGAGATTACCTTTATAACCCTTGTTTTGAGTTGGATTAAGAAGTGCTTGAAGTCACATGATTTCTACTTTTCAAAATTTCAGATAAAAAATTAAAATTGATTATCTTTTTTATTTTCATAGGAAATTAGTTGAATAATTTTTAAAAAACAGAGATTATTTGAACTTCAATTTTCTAAGTGTTTTCATAATGAACTTTTTTGAATCAGCCACAATTAAAAAAAAAAAAAGGTTTTCTGAAACACAAAAACATACAAACAAATCAATGTCTGATTAGTTTCCATATTAAGAAAAAAAAAAAAAAGAACCAGAAGAGAGAAAGAAAACCCAGAAACAGTAGGGAAAGGAAGGAGAGATCAATAGAGGGACCAAAATAAGGTGGTTGGAGACAAATCTCAGGGGCATGGACACCAGAAATGGACAGATCAGAATCCAGCTACCCTAGGCATGTTGATTTCATTTCAATCCATGTCCTTCAAATGGACTCTGATCTGTCCATTTCCGATGACCATGCGGTTGAAATTGTCTCCAACCACCTTGTTTTGGTCCCCCTGTTTCTTCTTCTTTCTGTACTGGTTCTGGGTTTTTCCTCTTTATGGATTTTCTTTTGGAGGACATAGATTGACCTTATTCTATAGGTTAATTCACCTGTTACAGTAATCTTTTCCCCTCCTTTGGTACTAATGTTTTGCATTTATCAGATTGCATGACATTTATGGAAATGTTTCAAGAAGCAGCTGAATCTGAAAAAGCAAAAGAAGAAAATAAAGATGCAACTGCTACTGCTGATGCCCTCAAGAAGCTGACTGTTGAAGACAAAAAAACTGAGGAGAAAAAAACTGTTGAAGACAAAAAAACTGAGGAGAAAGCTAGGGAAGAAGTGCCAGCTGCAGCGGAGGAGGCAACTACGACTGAGGCAGAGAATAAAGATAAGGAGTCTTCTTCCTCAACTTGAGAATGTTGGTGTGTCTCTTTACCATACTCCTGGCTATATGATGGAGGTTTGCTCACATAGATTTGGCTGAAATTTCTTGAATCTGGTTTGTGAGCAAAAATGGTGTGGGGTCTGCATTTTGCAATTTGAGTGTGCCTGCATTGGTCAAAACTTTGGGTCATTTTTGGTTGTTGAGGGTCGTGATTTGAGTACTGTTCAATGTTTTAACTAGGATTTTTCTGTGAAACTATTTATTTACTTGGTGTAAGTCGATTATAATGCTCAAGAGGATAAAAAGAGAGTTTTTGTTGGGATATAATTTCGTGATTTGTGCAGGGTTTCTGTTTTTATTGTCTATGATCAGAATGTGTGATATTGTTAAATCCTTTTTATATTGAAAGTTATTTGTCTGTTTATTCTCCTCAAACTAATATTCCATGCTCTAACCACTAAGGTTTGATTGGTTGTACCAACAAAATTTCAGACCCTGACTATCCATGAGCTTGCAATTGTGAAGGTTTGGTCTCTATTCTAGCAGTAAAACTGATATGCTTAGACTGCAAAGTTGCAAACGGTATTAAGTTTTCAGTGGTGTATATTACAGAATTTTTTTTTTTTTAATCACTGGTCAAATTATTATTTTATTTCATTATTTTTTAAAAATTGATATATCATTTTTAAAATTTTAACTCAATTAAAAATTAATTTTAAATAAAAATATTTTGGACTTTATTCAATCGCGTGATATTCTCGATCCTCTTGGTAGGCGTGGATGCAGATGAGCTTGCCTATGTTTAGCTTCGCAAATCACTGATTTTTTATATTTTGGGTGTAATTTTTCTGTATAAACGTTTTTTCTGTATAAAACCTTATACAATAAAATCTCATATATATATATATATATATATGACTTATTTTTTATTGTTTAAGAAAATACATTGCATATTTTATCACATTTTTTTATTTATATCCTCAATTATATTAATAAGATAATAGATATATTTTATTTAGATTATAAATATTTTTTATTTAATAAAAATGAACAAATATTTTAAAACATTTTTTAAAAAATAGTGAATAACTTTTTTTTAAAAGAAGACAGTATAATTTTGTCAGTCTTACCTGGTATGCAACCCCAACAAGATATATATATATATATATATCTTTGATCCGCGACAAATTGGGTCGTCATGAACTCGTCCTGCTGTCTGTGACGTGACGACTGGAATACTGTTAAGTAACAATTAATTAAATTAATTTTGTGGTAGCTTTATTGTCTTCATTAAAAAGTGCACTAATGATAAAAAGAAATCTGGTTAAAGAGCCAAATAGATAAACCAAGACTAACTGATTTTTTTTTTATTAAAATTACCTTGACTTTGTACTATTTCGTTAAGATTATCTTTAATTTTATATTATTTTTTCATAAAAATCTAAAATATTAACTGAAAATGATATTAATTTAAAAATAATAAATGGATAAGGCGAGAACTCTCTCAAAGCTCCACTTTCCCCCCTGAATAAGCAAGGCCTCCTTAGCCTGGGCGAAGATGGGGCTCATCACTTAATTTTCCTCTTATGTCTGCCTTTCCGCAGAGATTCCACGTCTCACAAAAATTTCTTACAAGACAAATATTTTTATTTTTATTATTTTTTAAAAATATAATTATAAAATAAAAATTTTTATTCTAGAAACTAATAAATATACAAAAATATATAATTATGCACATAATATATATATATATATATATAAACTTATGAAACTATATATTATTTTTTCAGATTCCACGAAAATTTACTTTGTGGTCCTCATGAAACCTGTGAGGTGAGGTGTCCCACAAAGAAGAAAAGATAGATTTCTTATCCTAACTTAGATTTTCAAAAGTGATTATATCACTGAAGAATGAATTAAGAAAACAATAGTTTTTCTAAAAAAGGATCATTGTGCCAGTTAAATTATCTACATTTTCTTCCTATCATTATAAATTCACGTAATTTTAAAAATGAATTATCACAAATAACACCAATAATATTAATAAAAAATAATTGATAAAATCATTTTAATTTCCTTCATTTTTACCTTATAACTACGATAGGAGTAGAATTTTTGATCTAGATTCAACTCATTCTAAGTTATTGCTCTTTCCCCGCAATAATAGTAACTTTTGCACACATTACACTCCTATTCAACCTCTTCTTTCTATATTGACCACAATTGGATGGAAAAGACAATTATTATTTCATGAAGACATTGCTATTTTATATTTTTTAATCAATAAATTTTGATTTAAAAAATTTTATTGTCGAAGTGTTTTGAAGATTTAGGGATTTAGGATTCTTTAAGAAGATTTAAATATCTAGGAATTTAGGGGGAAACAATGTTTTTATCGAAGTACAATTATGTCTGGTTCTCTTAAATACATTTTCTAATTTGGGGGAAACAATGTTTTGAAGATTTTGTTTAATATTATTTTTTAATTTTATAATTATTAAATTATATTTATAACACATGCACTCTCCTCAGTTAATATTTTGGAGTTTATGATAAAATAATATAACATTGAAGAGGAATTTTGATGAAAAAATTTATTTCATCCTCATTTGTCACTCCTTTACAAATTGAAAGACTTCTTTGATCCTTTAGCCAGAGAAATTTAATGATGCAATATTATACCGATGCAATGCTAATATGGATCATATGTTTGTGACACTTAAACAATAAAAGTGAACATAATATTAAAATAGAAAAAAAAAAAAAAAGAAGAGAGATCGATTAAAGTGATAATGGATTAAATATCTAAACTAATCTTTGAATAATTTTTTTAGATAAATAAGTCATAATTAGACATTTCATAATAATAATAATAACAATAATAATAATAATATTAATAATAAGAATGATTGACTAAAAAAAATATGAGTCTCACATAATGATTTATTTTTACTCATAATAATTATTTATTATAAGATAAAAATTAAAAATAAAATTTAGTAAAAATAAAATATTTACATAGAATTAAGAGATTGCATGTATTAAAAAATATAAATATAGAATAATATAAACATATATTAATATAATATTTAAATTAAAATTCATGTCATACAACATATATTAAAATAATTTAATTATAATAAAAATAATATTTATATAAAGAGATTGAGAATAAGTCTCATGATTGTTAAGAAAATTAACAATAATATATAACATAAAAATAGTTGTTTGTGCAATATAATGTGTTCCTGAATTTCAACGAGATATTGAGTAGAAGACATATATATATATCAACCAAATTAACTCGTTAGCAGCGATTCATTTGAAATATGAAAATCAGTTAAGTTTGATTTATCCTTCAAAAATTTTGATTAATATGATTCAATTTGCTTTTGATATAATTACTAAACACGAAAGCACTAAAAAAAATTGAGATTGTCACATAGTAGAATGTGATATCTTCAAATAATAGAGAAGATCAAACTCATCAATATACTAATATAACAATTGTTTAAAGGATCTCTTTTTGAATTGAATGAATGTATATTTAGATTAATTCATTTTCTTAATCTTAATTCAGTATATTTAGATTAATTTATTTTAAATCTTTATTCAATATTTGATTGATTATAATTTAGATCTTTTTTCATAAATTCAAAATCAAATATATTTATTTCATTTTTTTAGATTCAGACATCCACATCGCTATCTTGCATCAAGCCTACTAAAACTTGTCCTAGAGGCTATTGTTGATGAAAAAAAAAATTCGTATACTTCAAAAAAAATTTTTAAAAAATGAATTAATTTGATATAAAGGTGAAATTTTCAGATTTTTCATGCAATTTTACCATTTTAATATCATTAAATCAAATAACAACTCATTTATAATTTTTATTTTTTATGAATCAATTTATTAAGCTTTAAATTTAGTTGATTTCATATTTATTTTTACATGATTAAATTTTTATACATTGTAATTTTTCTTCAAAAAAAGACAAATTTTATTCTTATACATTGTAATTTTTCTTCAAAAAAAAGACATTTTTTTATATTTATTATAATTTTTCTTTATATTTAGTTGTAATTTATATATTTTATTCATTTTATTAGCGATTATGATTTTTTTCGTATATTCAATTTCATATTCTTTAAACAAATTTATTTATTATACATTTAGGTCCTAATACATATTATAAATGTAAAATTTTCTTATAATCATTAATCTCAAAATTAATAAAAGTAAAATTTTCTCATAATCATTAATCTCAAAATTAACCCTTGTAATGAATTCTAATACTACTAATATTGATGAAGAATCGGAGAAGACAATGAATCTTTAGAGTAATATTTAAAATTGTTCTATCATAATTTCAATTTGATATTTTTTAAAATATAATTTTTGATTTTATAAAATTAGAAATTAAGAAAATAAATTTAGATAAAAATAGAAATTAATAAAATTTCAGTTTTAATTTATATTTCAATTTTATATTCATAAAAAATAGATAAATAATGAAATAATTTAAGAAATGAAAACGGCAAATTGAACATTACAATCAAATGGAAAAGAAATTTAAAAAGTGATCAAAATGAGGGACATATCTAAACAGTGAAATATTATACATTCATACTTTTCATTTTTAATTATTTATAACAATATCTTCTGCTCAACAAGAATATTGTATGAACTTCTATATGTATCAATCATTTCAAAGTTTCAAATTTTCTCACAAGGTCAACTGTATAAATTACCAAAATTATTTTCTTCTCAAAATGACTAATTATCACCAAATTAATCTATTTATAATATAAATATACTAATTTATTTATATGTAGTTAAACTAGGATTTCAAGTCACTAGAATCAAAATATTACAAATATATAATAAATTTTAATATTATTAAATACAAAATTTATTCATATAAATACTAATATGCATAAAAATTATTTTTATCATATTTATAAATTGCAAAAAATAGTGATAACAATATCTTATATAATAAAATAGTACATGATTGTTTTATTATCAATATTAAAGAAAAACTGATGAACATCAATAACAAGTTAAACTACTACGTTAAATTTCAGTATTTAGTAGATAAACTTGAAATGTTTATAGTAATTTAGGGCACATAATAAAATTTTCACGTTTATTAGTTTTAAAACATTAGAGTAAAAAGAGTATAATTTTAAAATCTTGTAAATAAATTCTTATAAATTTCAAGCAATACAAGAAGTTTTAATATGAATAAAAATAAAACTTTAAGAATTTACTATGAAATTTAAAAGTTAAAAAATTTAATGAATTAAAAATTCAACAGTTTAAGAGTAATAAACAAATTCTCAATAATTTATAAAATTCATTTATTATTCATACTTGTAATGTTTTGTATGTCAAAGAATTCATTTAAAATTTTACTTTTTTTATAATTCCATAAAACTAGTAATGTTTGAGCTAAATTCTATAAAATGAACATGATTTGTAAATAAATTTAAAATTAATGAGTATGAAAAGCACTAAAGTTACAAAATTAATTACAACTTAGTAAATCTATTCTAAATAAATTTGATATTTAAATCAAATATGAGAATCATTTATAAGTATATTTTGGAAATCAAATTAATTTATACTAGATAATATGTAAGTGTAGATTTGAAAAAATTATTGATGTAATTTTAAAAAATTAAATTTTTTTGAATAAATAAAATTAAACTTTCAAAGGGTTGGTTTTAATTTTAGTGAGGTTAACATTATTAATTTATTAAAATCTACATTTATTTTATAAGTTTAAATAGTTGACCCATCAAACACAAGGTAAAACCACCTTTTATTTATATAGTTGCTCTATTCATACATTACGTATCAAATATCATCTTTTGATTTTTTTTTTTTTAACATTGACACAAGTCCAGTTTATAATTTCTTAAAGGGTTATGTTGGATTAGGTCAGTCAAATTTAAGTGAAAACTCTTTTTTGATCTTGATAATATATATTGAAAGGTTCTAATATCAATTTCAAGTGTTGAACTTGCAAATTCTAGGCTAAGATCGTTTTGGAAGTTGAATGGAAGCTTTAATCTCAAAAATTAAAATTTACACTCCAATTCACAATCATAAAGTAGAAGCTTGCAACCGCTATCCCCCAAAAGAGTTGAATGAATATTATACAATCAATTTCGCAATACATGCGGTGCATGTTGCGTCCATAGTCGCAATCACGACTTTTGCATTTCACTTGGAGGAAACCAAATTTTCAACCAGATCATGCCAGATGTCCCAAAGGACCGTTAAAAGATCAAATTTCGCAATAGGGAAAGAATTGTTGAGAGCGCGAATTTGGTTAAGCAACTTCTCCATTCAAACTGACAATTTTGCGGTGAGCACCGCATCTAAAAAGGAAAATAGAGACTACTTTCACTATTGCTTAAGAAATGCAACAACTACCAATGGCTAAAAGCAATGCGGACTAGCTATTAGATACAAACGGGGTTATGTGAAGGTCTCAACCGCGAATTTTATCTGACAAACATTAAATACAAGATCTACCTAGCGTACTTTGAAGATTTGGAAATAGTTTTGTTTGTAACATTTCTTTGGTGGTTGTAGCCTATAAATACACCACCAAATAGACTTGAATGCAATAGAATCACATTCATTATAACAAAACTCTTGCAATTTCATTTCTCAACCTTTAAGCTTTCAATTTCTTGTAATTGTGTTGTTGTTTGGTGTGAACATTAAACACCAATGGGTTTGGGTTTAAGAGTGAGCGTTTGTAATATAAAACTCTTGTTTAGGGTTTAGAGTGAGCCTTAGAAAACTTTCATATAGGTTGAGTGTCGATCTTGTGAAACATTAATGAGGTTGTGTGTGAGCCTTGTAAAAACACAAGTTGTAAAGTTAAGTGTAAGGTTTAAAACACCATTGAAAATTAGTGAAACATCAAATTGGAAGAATTGAGGAGTGTATTTTATTCTTCTTTTATTCATTTTATTTCTTACTTAACATTCTCTTTAAAATTTAAAATTTCTCACCAATTCAATCCCATTTTTTGGTGCATAAGGGCCTATAAGTTGAGGTTGAGTGTTAACCTTGTGAAACATTAATGAGGTTGTGTGTGAGCCTTGTAAAAGCACAAGTTGTAAAGTTAGGTGTGAGGTTTAAAACACCATTGAAGATTAGTGAAACATCAAATTGGAAGAATTGAGGAGTGTATTCTATTTTTCTTTTATTCCTTTTATTTCTTGCTTAACAAACATTCTCTCTAAAATTTAAATTTTCTCACCAATTCAATCCCATTTATGGGTGAATAAGGGCAACAAGTGGTATCAAAGCTAAGTCTCAAACAAAACTTTAATTGATTAAGAAAAGATCATAGCACAAGAAAGAATCCACAATAATCTCAAGCAAGAATCCACACTCATCTTAAGCCTTACTTTGATGGAACAGACTATAGTAATTGGAAGTATAAAATGGAGATCTATTTGGATATTGATGTGTTGGACATGTGAGATGGATCTGTAAGACATTGCAGCAAAAGAATTGAAGCCTCCAACCAAAGTGGTTGATAGTAGTGAAGAACTAATCTCAAAGGAAGAATGGGTGAAAGCACATAAAAAGTCAAATGGGAAGAACAAAAGAACATTAGTTATTCTTCCTAGCTCCTTATCAAGAGAGAAGATTGGCAGGGTGCAACATTGCCTAACTGCCTATGGGATATGGAAGACATTGGCGAACTATCACAAAGACACTACTTTAGTAAAATCAAGTAGGTTGGAAATGTATGTGACAGAGTGGAAGCTCTTCATGATGAAAGACAATGAAAACATCATCGACATGACAAATAGACTCTTCTCTATTGTCATAAACATGAAGATACTTGAAAGAATTCTCACCAACTATTGAGGTAAACACTAAAATTCTCTTCCTCTTAAGAAATTTGGTGTTAGAGTTTGCTGCATTCAAGAATCCAATCCAAAGATTGTGAAAGGTGTAAACAAATGTCTTTATTGGCAAGCCACTTAATCATACACTAGCCTTAAAGCAGGATGAAGAGATGAAGAAAATAAGAAGGCAGGGAGACAAAAATGAAAAGGTTGAAAAGAAGACTTGCTCTCATATTATCAACCAATGATAAGGAGGTTGAAGCTGCCTCTAGTGATAGTGATGAGAGTGAGAAAAAGGAAGAGGAACTACCCATGCTCTCAAGGAGAACTAAGGAGCTCATAAAGAAAAGGAAAGATAGGAGAAACTTTAAAAGATCACTCTCAACTTCAAAGATAAGAAATGAATATAGAAACCAATGTCACATCAAATTCGATTCCCCAAACTCAAGAAGAAGAAAAGTGAGACAAAAAGAAGAAAGAGTTCAAGGCTACTTGGGATGATAGATCAAATGAAGAAGAAAAAGATGAAGAAGTTGTCAACTTATGATTCATGACTCAAGAGACTCCTCTAATAAGGTAAATACTTCTTCTCATTCTTATCATGATTATGAAGACTTAGATGATGTGGATGATGAGCCTCTTGAAGCTCTAACCTTAAGATATGAAAAAGACAAATCTCAAATGAAAACTTATAAGAAAAAATGTTCAAAACTTGATGATGACTTTAAAAACTTTAATGATCTTGTAAATGGCTTAAGGTTTTCTAATGAAGAACTTAAAAACTCCTTAAAAAATCTTTATAAATCTTCATCCTCTTTTGACTCTTTGAGGAAAAAAATGATTCTTTAAAAGGTATAATTATTGAGCTTAGGAATTCCATCTCAAGATTTCACAAAGGGAAAGAAAACACTGTGAATACTCTAATTGTATCTCAAATACCTCCCTTATTGAGACATGATTTAGGCTTTAATAGAACCTCCTCATCTACATCTTCTCCTCACACATTCATTAAAGCATCTATACCTCAAACTTCTAGTATTAAGGTTGTTGGGAAGAAAAATGCTCTTAACACTAGGTCACCTATGCCAAAGGGCAAAGGAAATGCTCCCAAAGGCTCAAGAGCTAAGTCGCAAATCATGCAACATTTATGCGAAGAGGCATGCTCAAAGGCGCACACACAAAAACTTCTCTCTTACTCCTCACCATTCATGCACTTGCCTGCACTCTCAAAACCAAAGTGTGAGGAGGCCTCCCACTCATACCAAAGGTTATGCGTAGGAGAAAGACTTACAAGTTTAAACTCCAATGTCATTATTGCATGAGGTATGGACATATTAATGTCTTTTGTTACATTAGGAAGACACATCTCTAATTGAAGAATCTTTTTAAGCCTAAACCTTAAGGACCCAAGTACTTGGATGCCTAAACAAAGGTAAATTATTTTTATATTGCAGCATTGCTTAGAACTACTAAAGAAGATAATGATTAACATATGAATAGTGAGTGCTTAATGCACATGGCCGAAAATAAGAAGCTATTCATAGCCACAAAGAAAAAGATAGTGGCAATGTCACATTTAAAAACAATGTCGGAGTAAGGTCATTGGCATTGGAATTGTTGATAAGAAATGTTACTCCCTTATCGATAATGTTCATTTAATTGAAGGATTGAAACATAATTTATTGAGCATAAGTCAATTATGTGATAAAGGTAATAAAGTCACATTTGCCTTAGAGAATGTTGGGTTACCCCCTTAGTGAAGAAGAAAGTAGTCTTTAAGGGTGAAAGGAAAGACTAATACTTGCTTAATTAACTTAGACAATTTGGTTAACCAATCATTTAAGTGTTTGTGTCTCTATTAGCAATGAATATAAGCTTTGACATAAAGACAAACTATTACTATGGACTGCATATACGCATGACCACGATCAGTAACAACAGACTAGTACTTCACGAAGAGCTTCACGATCCTATTGATATGCCCACCAACGGCTTCCACAATCCTCTTAGTATGATCAAATAAGAGATTATGGTTATCAAAGAAAGGGAGAGAAGAAGAAAAAGATGGCAGGAGATCAGATAATACTAAAACTCATGTTTGAAGAAAGAGAGATTTTTTCAATCCGAACTTATCTTACAAATGAGAGAACTCTTCCTTATATAGACTTGGAAGAGATAAGATCCTCTCCACAAACTTAAGTGGCCCACTAATACAGACAAACCTTAGTGGCCAATATTGTAGGAGAACCTTGCCTTCATGGCATCAATCCATTTTTTGAGGGGTTGGAACCATTCTAAGAAAGTGATTATATAAAGGTTATAATAAACCCTTCTTTTGAGCTTGTTTAGATATTGATCAAAATGTAGTGGCCTGACTTCAATGGCTATGGTATAAAGATGACAGAAATACCATAGAAAAATTAACAGTTCTTTAAGGCAAATCCAACCTCCGTTATGAACGGCAGCAAAGTCCATGAAGGTGTATACCTTCAAGAAAAGGGTAAATGGATGGAACCCAAGAACTTCCATAAAGATAGGACCGAAAGTGTTGAGTAATTTGGTTTGGTAGGAAAATATTTGTTTTACAGCAAGGCCTG
Source organism: Omphalea diandra (assembly GCA_949677035.1). Taxonomy (NCBI): domain Eukaryota; kingdom Viridiplantae; phylum Streptophyta; class Magnoliopsida; order Malpighiales; family Euphorbiaceae; genus Omphalea; species Omphalea diandra. The sequence continues at coordinate 46,516 of CATIWR010079052.1, forward strand.
AGATTTGGGAATAGGTTATAGGGAGGATTACTTCAGGCGGAGTGCCTGTTCGGAGGAAAGGTGAGTAGGATACTGGTGGATGAGTGGAGGAGGCATCAATGGATGCTGGAGAGGATAAGGAAGATGAGGATGTCATAGGTATAATTGGATAAGCCAAGTGGATGAAGGAGATACTTCGAGGTCTGGATAATAAATCTGGTATGAGGTTGGAGTCTCCTTTTATATGCTTCACATCAAAGGAATATTGTTGAACTAGTCTCTCCACCTTAGCAGTTGTGGATTAGGCATTGACTTCTTATTTTCAAGGATTTTTGGAAATGATGAACAATCCATAAGCATATTGAATCTATGACCAATCAAATGGAATTCAAATTTTTTAATTCCATTTTTTACCGCCAGAATTTCCTTGAAAATTAAGTGATCGTGCTTTTTTGACTCTTTAAAGGACCCACTTGCATATAAGCATATTCTTATCTTTCCGTCCTTTTCCTCAAGCAGGAGGGCCCCCCAGTGACTGTTACTGGCATCTATTTGAAGCGGTCTTTTTCCATCAGAAGGAATCTGTAATGGTGGTAGTTGTTGAAGCACTTGCATTAGTGTTTTGACTGCATGCGTCTCACTGGAACCCCATTGTGGAGAATCTTTCTTTAGCATGAGCTGTAAAGGTTTGGCATGTTTGGCATAGTGGGGGACAAAACTGCGTAAATAATTTGCAATGCCAAGAAACTGTTGAATTTACTTACGCGCGAGATTCTCATTTGGAAATTTCAATAATTCAGCTGTTATGTGGGGTCCTGGTTGGTATTGTCCATCCTTGAATGTCATACCTAAAAATTCTATCTGATCTTGAGAAATCTTCATTTTAGTGGAGGACAACATGATCCCATATTGCATTATTTTTTGGAATAACGAAGGAGCTATTTTAAGACCAAACGACATTATTGTTCATTGGTAGTGTTTGTTTGGAATGCAAAATGTCATTTGATACTTGTCTTCTGGAACAATGCCAAGTTGCCAAAATCCTACTTTTAAATCAAATTTAGAAAATAATTTTTCCTGCGATAAATGAACAAATAGTGAGGAAATCTTTGGCAGAGGAAATTTGTCATCTCTGAGGAAGTGATTCAAAGGCTGATAATCAATGACAAGTTGTTTCTTTTCCCTGACTTGTTTTGATCTTTTGTTAACATAAAAGGCCTAACAAGCCCATTCAGAAGTAGTAAGCTCAATAAGCCCATGGGTTAAAAGTTGAGAACATTCATAATAAGCCAACTTTTGCTCTTCAGGATTCATGCTAGGATGAGTAGCCTTTGTTGGGTTGACATCCTCATTAAGTTCAAATGGCAAGGATATGCAAAAAGCTAGATTGGTCCATAAAGGTTTTGGGTTTTTAGATAGGAACTTAGTGTGGTTTTCAGCACAACATAGGTCTTTTATAGTTTGAACTATATGGGTTATGACTGGTGAGAGTTGGGCCAGATTGCACTTTATGGTGAATAAGGAAGTGACTGTAATATAAGGTTGGAAGTAACTTCGAAACTTAAGGCCCGTTGGAAGGACCTTTAACTTAGCTAGCTTCCAGTAAAGATCAAAGCCCACGACCAAGTCTTTGTTTGGCAAGGATGACCCAAAGAGCTTCGCATGGATTTTACAGCCCGGGAAAAACTAAACAGTAACGGGCTTAGCTGTAATGAGGCCCGTATGAAAAACTTCTCCATTTGCAACCCGAAAATACTTCTTATAGGGCTTCCAGTATTGGGCTGGTAAGACCTTGGGGTTCATTACAAAGATATGGGCTCCTGTATCCATGAATGCTACAACTTCGATAGGTTTGGAAAATGGTTCGGAAAAAATCTGAACAAAGGCTAAAGGAACCGGGAGGCCTTCGTCAAGCTATAATTCTGTAATTGGAGGCACGGTAAGTGGAGTTAAGGAGTAACTGCCTGAATAACCTGGTTCATAAGAAGAATCTTGGAAGGAGCAGTGAGAGGAGGATCTGCCATATATTGAGTTGGAATTCCTTCATCCGAAGCATTAGAAGAATTGGTATCATCCTCTAATTCAGAGTTTTGGGAAGAATACTCCAATTTTGAGTTTACCATTGAGAAGGTAAAGATTGGGTGTTCTCTAGGTATGAATGAATGAGATTCATCATTTGGCTTTCAGGTGGTTTGGTGGAGGTTGTTTTACTAACTCAGTAGAGATAGCAGTATGCATAGATGAGTCTTTTGGCTCAGGTTGAGCAGGAAATTTTCCAACTCTCAACTTTTTATGGAACAGGTCTGTAGCTAGACCATGGTGTTGAAGTTCGACAGTGGTTGGAATGTGAAGTGAATGTGGTTTAATTGGTGAGGCTTTAGGTAAAGGTATTTCAAAGAGGTTTTGGTATTTTAGTTTAGAGACTTCAAAGTCCTCAATTCTTTCCAGCTGATATTTTAGCTTTTGAATTTCTACTGTCTTCTTTCAAATTTCTTTTCTCTGTGCTCTTTGAGTCACCAATTGCATTACTTCCTTATGTTTCTCTTCAACCTGGATTTGTAAGCGAATCATGAGCTCATAAACATCTCGCTGGTGTTCACTTAACCTTTCATCAACCTTATGGACTTGTTGAGACACCGTTTCTACCTTGGATTCTATGTTTTTAAGAATCCTATTCTGAGCTTGCGCATTGGTAATTGGTTGATTACCAATTAAGCACTACTTTTGCAGGAGTTATACTCGACGACTGACCTTTAGCATCAGCTCCAGTGGGATTTTTTATATGAGTTATGGTACTGACTTGAGTATTGAGGTTGGTTTGGTCAGGTAATGGTGGGAAATCTTCTTCTGTAGGTTGGTACATACAGATTTGTGGTGTCTTTAGTAAGCTAGGTGTTTTGGATATCCATTTCACGTTTTGTGAGGCACAAGAAAGTAGGTGTTTGGTTTTGAGGTTGTTTATGGTTTGGTTGTTTTGGTGTGAAAGGTAGTACTCGAGGGATTGAGCCATAGTTAACAAGGTAATCATACTTCCCAGATGGTTCTCCTAGTAAGCCAACAGATGGATTAACATCTTCATATCTTCTGCATATAGATGCCTCAGAACAACCTTTCTTTTTCTTCTTTGGTTCTTCTTCATCATCTGAACCATATAAGCAAGTATCACACCTACATTCATCCCAAAAACAATGGCCATCTCGCTCAAAAGGATAAACAGGAGACCCATTGCTTTCAAAGTAGACAATAGGGATGCGTACTTCAGGTTCATGGAGTGTCATCATGAACTGTGTGGAAAACACGCCGCCATCTTTTGTTGGAGGAGTCCTAGCAAACTTTGCTTCAACAGTACCGTCTGGCTTACGGTAATAAGCTTGTTCTGTTGATTGTACTGACTGGGTATTTTCATGTATTTTCTCATAATTCGTGACCTAGGTTTTTAGTAATAACTGCAAGAGCTCATTCCTCGATATTTGTCGAGGAATATGGATGCACATTGGTGCATTTTGAGTGTCTACTACTGTCAGCAAGACCTCATTCTCATGAGGGAGAGAGACGTCAATGGAATGATTCTGGATCCTGTAAATCATTTGATAGTGCAAAGTAGTTGTTGTAGCAGAGGCTACTTGAGGAGCTCTAGTTATTTGGATTTGGACCTTGAGAGCAGTAAGAACATATGTATCCTTTAAAGATAGATTAAAGTTGGGGTAGAATGTGAACATCACCGATCCTACATTCAAAGACGTTTATACCGTTCCAATGACTGCGTGCTAATACTCTATGAGCCTGTTGTCTAGCAAGGCAATCCTTGCAAAGATTGGCAACCCTTTTCTTCCATGATAGCTCATAGCTATTCGTATTGCTCCAAAATGGATATGGGTGTATCCTTGGAGAATCCATTATTGTACAAACTCTGGAGGAATTTCAAGAGTAATGAACTATTTCGTTCCCGTTGTCGAGATTGGACATTGATCAAAGTTTGAGGACTGTACATACTCCTTTACAACATTGGGAGTTTGTTTGATGAGGGCTTTAATGGATCTGGTCCAGGATGCTTTATTTCGTTGGAAAGTATCATATAGGTTTAGGAAGGGTATGTTGGTGTCTTGAATCTTTTGGTTGTCAAAGATATAGTTGAGTTCATACAGGTAATCTATTTTAGAGGAGGTAGATCTTTTAAAAGAAGGAGTGGAAGGGATAGAAACAGTTAAGGAAGAAGTAAAAGGTTGAGATGAAGAAGGCGCAACAGTATCTACGATAGGATTTTCCATGATAATAGTGTCGTTAGTCTCAATAGTACAAAAAAAATGTTGTAAATACTTATAGACCTCTTCAACTCATTCTTATAGACCTAGTTGGACCCACTAGGAGTGCTAGTCTTGGTGGAAAGTATTATGCACTTGTCCTAGTTGATGACTACTCTAGGTTCACTTGGGTATCATTTCTTGCGCATAAGACACTTTTGATGCTTTCAAAAGTTTTGCTAAAAGAGTTCAAAATGAAAAAGGTTACTTTATTTCTTTTATTAGGAGTGACCATGGAAAGAAATTTCAAAATAAATATTTTGAAAATCATTGTTTGGAGAATGAGATTTCTCACAACTTTTCTACTCTTGGAACACAACAAAATGGTGTTGTAAAAAGGAAAAATAAGACATTGGTAGATATGGCTAGAACTATGCTTAATGAGAATTCCTTACCAAATTACTTTTAGGCCAAAGTCATCAACACTTCTTGTTATATTGCAAATAATGTTTTTAAAAGATCCATTTTAAATTAAACTCCTTATGAGCTATGGAATGATAGAAAACCTAACTTTTCATACCTAAGAGTTTTTGGGTTCAAATGTTACATGCTTAATACCAAGGACAACCATGAAAAATTTACCTAAAAAACTGATGATAATATCTTTTTTTAGTTATTCCATAACTAGCAAAACCTATAGGGTGTAACAAAATGACTGGTGATTGAAGAGCTTATGAATATTATATTTGATGAATCTAATACACTTGATCTTGAAAAATATTTTATTATTGATGATCTTGTAGGTGACTTTGAGAAGTTGGAGTTTGATTCAATGCCAAAAGAAATTGTGATTAATCTTAAACATGATAAGCCATCACAAGAAGTTGAAGAACCTCAACCACAACAAGAGAAAAACCAAGCTCAAGAACTACCCAAGTATTGGAGATACTACAAGAATCCCCTAAGAGATCTTATCATTGGTAAGTCATCCAAGGGAGTAAGTACTAGATCTCATTACATACTTTAGATAATAATCTTGCATTTATTTCTCAAATTGAGCCAAAATCTTTTGATAAGACTCTTGATGATAAGAGTTGGGTGATTATTATGCAAGAGGAACTCAACCAATTTGAGAGAAACAAAGTTTGAGAATTTGTTCCTAAGCCTAAGGAACACCCGATTGTGGAATGCAAATGGATGCTTAGGAATAAGTTAAAGGTGTTATTATAAGGAATAAAGCTAGATTGGTTGCAAATGGTTACAACCAAGAGAAAGACATTGATTATGAAAAAACCTTTGCCCTTGAGCAATATTAAAGGCCATTAGTATTCTTTTAAAGCTTTTTCAAATGGATGTGAAGATTGTTTTTTCTAAATTGTTTCATTAAGCAATAAGTTTATGTTGAACCTTTAGGTTTTGAGTCTCATATTTCTCCAAATAGTGTTTTCAAATTAACTAAAGCCTTATATGGTTTATGTTGGACTAGGTTGATCAAACCTAAGTCAAAGACCTCATTTGATATTGATAATGAAGATTGATAGGTACTAATGTCTTGTTTAAGTGTTGTTTTTACAGTTTTCAAGTTAGGTTTTCATTGGAAGTTGGATGAAAGTTTAAATCTCTAAATTCATTAAGTAAGACTTCTAAATTCACGATCAGGATTCTCTAATTCGCGACCGCGACGTTGCAATAAGGATGAATGAAGTTAGGCTAGGAGAATTCACGGAGGAAATCGCAATTGTGATCCAATGAAGGGAAACTTCAAAGACACATAAAGAGATTCGCGATGGCATTCGCATTCGGGGTCGTGATTGTTAATTTCATAGCTCAAAAGAGGGACCTGTGTCTGTAAGCATATCACTCCAAGTGTCCAAAGTTGGAATATCAAAATTCGCGAGGGTGAAACACCTACCACAACTGCATCCCAGGGAAATGCTTTCTTCTCACCAAATAGAAGATTTTGCGGTCCTTTGTCATGCGTAAGAAAGATCTCGCGACCGTGACTTTTGGTTGGTTGGTGAAACACAACAACTATATTTCTTTGAGCACCAATGGTAGAAGGACCCGTAGACTAGCCGTTAGACACAAAATGAGGTTCCCTACAGCGATTTCAGTCTTTCCAGTACAAATTGGAAAATCAAGATCGTGAAATGTCAGTCACGACCATGACTTTAGTGTGACACACATTTAATGCAAAATCTGCCTAGCTTACCTTAGAGATTTAGACATAGATTTAAGTAACGTTTCTTTGGTGGTTGTTGCCTATAAATACTCCACCAAATAGATATGAATGCAAGAGAATTTTATTTATTGTAGCCAAATTCTTACAAATTTGTTTCACAACTTCTTATTCATTGATTATGAGTTCTTAATTGTTTGGTGTAAGCATTAAACACCATTGTAATTGGGATGAGAGTTACCTAACCTTCAAAACTCTCATAATAGGTTAAAGTGTGAGTTTGTGTAAAACACTTGAGTGAGGTTTTGTGTGAACTTTAAAACACAAAGTGTAGGGTTGTGTGTGAGCCATAAAACACATTGTGCAAGTTTGGTGTGAGCATAGAAACACCATTTTAAGTTGAGTAAAATACCCAATTATGTAAAATTGGGGAGTGGATGTAGGGTTTGTTCACACTCGAACCACTATAAATACCTTGTGTTCTCTCTCTAACTTTTCTCAATTCTCTAAACTCATCTTCCCTCCAAATTTTTTAATCTCCCACCAATTCAACCCCTCATTCTTGGTGCACTAAGGCCAACTAGTGGTATCAAGGTTTAATTGCGTGAGAAAAGATCATGACACAAGAAGGAATCCACACTTATCTCAAGCCATATTTCGATGGATCCAACTATACTCATTGGAAGTATATGATGAAAATATACTTGAACAACGACGTGGTGAATCTTTGGGACATTGTAGCAACAGAGTGAAAGCCACCTACTAAGGTGGTGGATGGAAGTGAAGAATTGATCCTAAGAGAAGAATGAGTTAAAGCCCATAGGAGATCTAATGGAAAGAATAAGAGAGCTATAACAATCCTTCTTAGTTCTTTATCAAGAGAAGAAATAGGAATGATCCAACATTGCCCCACAACTCATGGGATCAAAAGGCCTTAGAAAACTACCATGAATTAATTTGGTGAAGTCCAGTAAGTAAGAGATTTGTCACCGAATGGGAGCTATTTATAATGAAAGAGAATGGAAGCATCACGAATATGACAAATAGGTTCCTTTTGATTATCACAAACATGAAGAAATTCGAAAGGATTCTAACCAATCATGAGATAAACTCAAAAATTCTTAAATCTTTACCTCTTGAGAAGTTTGGTGTCAGGGTTTGTAGCATCCATAAGTCAAATCTAGATATTAGGAAAGTGCAAACTGATGTTCTCATAGGCAGGCTTTTAACTTATAAGATAGCCTTGAAGAGGGATGAAGAAATGAAGAAGATGAGAAGGCAATGAGACAAATCAGGAAAACCAGAAAAGAAGACTTTGGCTTTTAAATCTTCATCAAAAAAAAAGGAACTAGAGGTTGGTTCTAGTGAGGAAGATAGTGACAAAGAGGATGAGAAGCTCATTATGCTTTCAAGAACAAAGGAGCTGATAAAGAGAAGAAAAGAAAGAAAACTTCAAGAAAGCAACTCCAAACCTTAAGGAAAAATTAGGTGAAATTACATGCTATGAATGCGACAAACAGGTCCACATTAAATATGACTACCCCAAATTAAAGAAGAAGAAGAAGAAGAAGAAGAAAGGGGACAAATATAAAAAGAAGAGCTTCAAAACAACTTGGGATGACAACTCAAGTGAAAAGGATGAAGAGGAGGAAGTTGCAAACTTGTGCTTCATGGCACAAGATGATTCGTCAAATGAGGTAAGCTCTTTACCCCATTCTTATGAAGAATATGATGAGTTAAATGATGTAGATGATGAACTTTTAGTACCTCTCATTTTGAAATGTGACAAACAGAAGTCACAAATGAAATCTTACAAAACAAATGCTCCTAACTAGATGGATGAATTTAAATCCTTGAACAATCTTGTAAGTAAATTGAGGATTTCAAATGAAGAACTCAAGAAATGTGTTGAAAGTCTTTCTAGATCATCTTCTCCCCTAAACTCCTTGAGAAAGAAAAATGATTCTTTAAAGGGTGAAGTAATAGAACTTAGAAATTTTATATCTAAGTTTCACAAAGGAAAGGAAGTTTTGGGTACACTTATTGTATCTCAAAGATCTCCTTTGGTTAGACATGCTTTAGGCTTCAATGGAGCCTCTTCATCTACATCTTTACTCACAACCTTCATTAGAGCCTCAACACCTCAAACATCTAGTATCGAGGTAATTGGTAAGAAAAGTGCTCAAACCACTAAGTCATCATTGCCCAAAGGCAAAGGTAAGGCACATCAAGGCTCAAAGCCTATCCCAATGAAGGCTAATCATGCACATATTTACACCAAAAAACATGTTCACCCCAACACACACATAAAATTCACTTCTACACCCAACCATTCATGTTCATGCCTACACTCACATCTTTATGGTATGAGAAATACCTCTACTCAAACCAAAGCCATGTATAGAATGAAGGTTTATAAGTCTAAACTCCAATGTCATTATTGCATGAAGTTTAATCACATCAATATTCATTGTTATATTAGGTTGGCTCACCTCAAATTGGAGAATCCTTATAGCTAACCTCCTAAGACCCAAGTATGTTTGGGTACTAAAATAAAAATGATTTATTTATGATGTAGAATTGTTTGGTAGCCAGCAATGAAGTAAATGATTGGCATGTAGATAATGGATGCTCAAAGCACATGACGAGCAACATGAAACTATTCATAAGCTTAAAAGAAAAGAAGGGTGGCAACGTCACTTTTAGAAAAAATGCTAAGGGAAAGGCAATTGGCATTGGCACTATTGGTAAGAATAGTTCTTCTTTTATTGATGATGTTTTACTTGTAGATGGTTTACAACATAATTTACTTAGTGCAAGTCAATTATGTGGTAAGGGTAATAAAGTCACATTTGACCATAGAGAATATCGAGTTACCACTTTGGTGGATAAAAAGGTAGTCTTCAAGGGTGCAAACAAGGGCAAGACCTACCTAATTGACTTAGACAATTTAGCTAGCAATCTTTCAAGTGTCTTGTGCCACTTAGCAATGAAGCTTGTTTTTGGCATAGAAGACTTGGATATGCTAGCATGGAGCTCTTACAAAGCTTATCAAAAGGGAAACTAGTGGAAGGTATTCCCAAGCTAAAGTTCTCTAAAAGCAAGACTTGTGGAGCATGTCAAATGGGAAAACAACATCAACCCTTTTTCAAAGCAAAGAATGTTGTAAATACATCTAAACCTCTACAACTTATACATATGGACTTGATAGGACCTACTAGGAGTGCTAGTTTAAGTGGAAAATATTATGCACTTATCCTAGTTGATGATTACTTTAGATTTACTCGGGTATCCTTTCTAGCTCATAAGCATAAAACATTTGATGCTTTTAAAAGCTATGCAAAAAGAGTTCAAAATAAAAATGGTTATTGCATTTCTTCTATAAAAAGTGACCATAGAAAAAAATTTTAAAACAAATCTTTGAATCTTATTTATTAGAGAATGAGATTTTTCATAATTTTTCATCTCCCAGAACACCATAATAAAATGGAGTGGTAGAAAGGACAAACAGAACACTAGTAGAGATGGCTAATACTATGCTCAATGAGTATTCATTGTCTAATTACTTTTGGCCGAAGCTATAAATACTTCATGCTATATTACAAATCATGTTTTCAAAGGACCCATTCTTAATAAAACTTCTTATAAGTTTTGAAATGGTAAAAAGCCTAAGTTGTCATACCTGAGTGTTTGGATGCAAGTGTTATATCTTAAATACCAAGGATAAGGATATTCCACCTCTAACAAAGCCAAAGGAGTTTTTAATAAGAGTTTTATAATTGTTGAAAAGTCTATAAATATTGTGTTTGATGAATCTAGTAAACTTGATTTTGGGAAAAGTTTTCTTATTGATAATCTTGTAGGTGACTTTGAAAAATTAGAATTAGAGTCAACCATAAAAGAGATGGATAAAGACCACGATGAAGGCAAGTCATCAAGAGAAAAGAAGGAACCCCAACATCAACAAGTAGAAACCTCAAATTAAGATCTTCCCAAGAATTAGAGATTCTCCAAGCATCACCCAAATGACCTAATCATTAGTCATACATCCAAAGGTGTAAGTAGTAGATCTCAACTCAATTATTTAGATAATAATGTAGCATTTGTCTCAATTTGAGCCAAAATCTATTAATAAGGGTCTTGATGATGAGAGTTGGATAATTGTTATGCAAGAAGAACTCAACTAATTTGAGAGAGACAATGCATGAGAACTTATTCTTAGGCCTAAGGACCATCCTATTGTAGGTTGCAAGTGGATGTTTAGGAATAAGTTAGATAAGCAAGCGTTTATCACTAGAAACAAGGCTAGAGTGGTTGCTAAGGGGTACAACCCCGCATTGATTTTGATGAAACTAATGCCTTCGTAGCAAGATTAAAGGCCATTAGGATTCTTCTAGCATATGTGTGTCACATGAATTTCAAACTTTTCCAAATTGATGTCAAAAGTGCTTTTTTAAATGGTGTCATTGAGGAGGAATTTTATGTTGAACAACCTCCTGGTTTTAAATCTCATATCTTTCCAAATCATGTTTTTAAATTGAATAAAATCTTGTATGGTTTAAAACAAGCTCCAAAAGCTTAGTATGAAAGGCTTAGCTCATTTCTTTTGTAAAATAATTTTGAAAATGGGAAGGTTGACACAACCTTGTTTGCTAAAAAACACAATTATGATACACTCATTATGCAAATATATGTTGATATCATATTTGGTGCGACTAATGAATCATTTTGTAAGGATTTTGCTAAGTGTATGACTAAGGAATTTGAAATGAGCATGATGGGAGAGCTCAAATTCTTTCTTGGCCTACAAATCAAGCAAATCAATGAAGGGATTTTCATCAACCAAGCCAAGTACACAGGATATTCTCAAGAAATTTGGCATGAAAGGATGTAAAGTTGCAAGGACACCAATGAATGTTACCATCAAACTAGATAAGGATGAATCGAGCAATTCAGTTGATGAGAAGAGATATTGAGGTATGATTTGTTCTCTACTTACTGCTTTAGACCTAACATTATGTTTAGTGTATGTATGTGCGTTAGATTCTAGTCTTACCCTAAAGAATCACATTTTAATGTTGTTAAAAGGATTTTTAAATATTTACATGGTACATTGCATTTAGGTTTATAGTATCCTAGATATTCATCATTTAGTCTTCTAGGTTATTCGGATGCGGATTATGCCGACAGTCTTTTAGATAGAAAGAACACTTTTGAAAATTGCAATTCATAGGAGATTATTTAGTGCCTTGGCTTAGTAAAAAACAAGTTTCGATTGTCTTATCCACCGCCGAAGCAGAATATGTAGTTGCGAGTTATTGCTACACCCAAGTTCTTTAGATGAAACAACAATTAAAGGATTATCGCAAAATTGTTGATCACATTTCCATCAAATGTGACAAATGTGACAACACTAATGCAACAAATCTTTCAAAGAATCTCATCTCACACTCTAAGAGCAAACATATAGATATTAAGCATCATTTTCTTAGAGATAATGTCCAAAATGTTGATAGGTAATATAGCGTTGGAGTTTATAGACACTAATCATCAACGTGCAGATATTTTCATCAAACCTTTAAATGAAGAAAGGACGAACTTCATTAAGAGAGAGTTGAGAATACTTGATAGAAGCTCCCTAAAGCGAAAATTGGATTTTTTAGAATGCTCTTTGTGTGATGTATTGTTCTTAAATGATTACTTGTTGTCTGTGATGAATGTGTAGTATACTTCTTTGAATGTTTTAAATATTTATGCAATTGCGTCTCTCTACGCCAATTTGCATGAATTAAGCATCAATATAAGTGGAACATAACTTGGAGGGTCAAATCTTATCTTGTTATGTTTACTTCTCATGCCTTGTAATTCGCGATCGTTAGTCCCTATTTCAAGGTAGCTTGTCACCCATCAATTCATGGTCGCTATTTCCATTCCCCACCGTGAATTTTTTTAAAATTCAAAGTTTTGACTGTTGACCACATTGATTTTTAAGGAATTTTTGTCTGTTACTTAGATATTTTGTAATTAGCGATCGCGACTTACAAATCTCCTTCAACATTTCGACTTTTATCAAATTCGATGTTGTGATCTATGATAGCCACCGTGAAAATTTTTAAATTTCAAATTTGTAGACCATTAACTTCACCCCTTTCCAAGGAATTCTTAATTGTTATTCAGATCTTTAGTAAATAGCGATCATTATATGTTTATCGCGACCGCTATTTCTTGTAACCATTGAGCATTGATTGATTTGATAATAAAACGATATATGCTCCTCATTTAATGCCTTTTTTACCAATTTACAACCATTTTCCTCTCATTCTCGGCATGTTTAAGCCTCTTTCACACCCCTTTATTCCACTTCTATCATTTTCTTCCTCATACCCCTCATCTCTTCTATTTTTAAACTCTAACCTACATTCATTTTTCCTCTACTCTCATGGCAGGCAAAAAGTTCACTAGTGCAAAAAAAGGGAAAGGTGTTGCCCAACCTCAAGGTCTTCCACTTCATCACATGAAGGGAATCACTAAAGAAGAGAACGAGAGATACAAGGCCAACACCAAAAGAATCATCCAACCCAACAAGATACTTTCCTCTTTCTTCTTGAATCTCTGGGCGTCAAGGGAGAAATTCAAGCATTTCTCTTCAACCTCGATTGGAATGAATTCATCTTTTGGAAAGAACCAGGTTATGAAGAAATCATATAAGAATTCATGTGCACCTTAACTCTTAGTTGGAGAGTAGAGTCTGAGGCAGGTACATATGGTCTTATTTTTAGGGCTTTTTGGGATCCCTACTTCATTACCTTTGCCCAACTTTCCTCCTTTTTTAATTTTCAAACTAGAGATAATGTTCTTTTCATTATTTCTCTTGACATCATCTATTCTGAGTTATGTTATGAAATTTCAATAGAAACCAAACATGATCCCTAACTTTCAATGGCCAAATACATTAAAACCCTAAATAATTGGCTCCTCCACAAAATCATTGCATTTTCCATCAATCTAAGGGTGATAGAAATGAAAAAGGTTTTTAAAAAAAAACCTAGCTTTTCTCTTCTGCCTTACCAAACATAAACCCATTCAAATTGGGAGATAAATTGTGGATCAATTGAGCCACATGAGCACCAAACCTAAGAGCTAATTTATTCTTCCCTCTCATATCATAACCATCTATAGGTTTATGGGGCTCTAAGTGATGAAAATGAGAAATTCCTTACAAAAAGGTATCTTTCATCCTAAAACTTCCTTGATCTAACCTATTTGATCAATGCCAAGACCATTCATCTGAACACTTATGTCTATACCTTGGGATCATATGGGGAAAAGAAACAAGAGATAACTCATGCTTCTAAAAGAAAGAGACTAGTGATTGAGAAAGTCCCCCAAGAACCTATTCCTTCCAAGGAAAAGCCAAAAACCAAGTCTTTTTCCATCTCCCTCTCTTTTATCAATAAGAAACTTGACAAGGTGATGAGAATGATTAAGAGAAGGTTTTTTCTTCTTTCTCATCTTCACAGTGATTTGGTTGGCATTCAAGAGAAAGTTGGTACTACTCCATGTCATCTTCCTGACTCTGAAGAATGGGAAGACACTGATGAAGAAGGAGGAGCCTAAGAGGAAGAAGGACATAAAGCCCAATAAGGAGATAAATAATTTGTTAAAGAAAGTGATGATGCTGATGATATCTCTCCTACCTTCTAGTTTTCCTTGAGCTTTATTTCCTATATGAACTTTTTTTCGATTTTAATTTTGACCAAAGTGTGTGATCAAACACAGTTATATGTTTGATTCTGTTATGTATCTTTTTATTCATAATAAAAGTTTGAACTATGTTCTTTCTATGATTGATCAACACATATTTGATTTGATGAATGATGTTCCCTCTTATAATTGTTATACTCTTACTGTTTGTCATTGCACCTAATTCTCTCTTTTTGATCGTAACAAAGGAAAGGATTGCACATCATTAGTTAAAAGGGGAGCATGTAACATTTCAATTTAACCATTTGCAAATTCACTCTAGAATACGCATGCATACTTTATCCCTTGCAAATCCAATCTAAGTTGTCAAAATAAAAAAGGGGAGATTTTTGGAATATATTAGTTAATCCTAAGTCAAAACTCTCTTTTGATCTTGACAATATAAATTGAAATGTTCTAATGTCAATTTCAAGTGTTGATCTTACACATATTTAGCTAGAATTGGTTTGAAAGTTTAATGGAAGTTTGAATCTCAAAGACTAAAATATGCACTCTAATTCGCAATCATGAAGCAAAAGCTCACTATCAATATTCTCCAAAAGAGTTTAATGAATATTATACAGACGATTTCACAGTGCATGTCGCGCTCATAATGGCGACTGAGACTTTTGCATTAACTTGGAGGAAACCAAATATTCAACCAAATCATGCTAAGTGTCCCGAAGAACCATTGGAAGATCAAATTTCGCGATAACGAAATAATTATTGTGACCGCAAATTTGGTTAAACAACTTCTCCATTCAAGTAAACGATGAGCATCTCCAAAGTGGAAAATAGAGACCGCAACTTTTATTATTATTCAAAAAATGCAACAACTATTTTTCCTAAAGAACTAATGGTTAAATACCATAAGGACTAGTCGTTAAATACAAATGGGGTTATGTGAATGTTGCAACCACGAATGAAGTTCTCAACTGCGAATTTCATCTCACAAGTATTAAATGCAAGATCTACGTAACATACTTTGGAGATTTGAAAATAGTTTTATTTGTAATTGTCTCTTTAGTGGTTGTAGCCTATAGATACATTACCAAATGGACTTGAATGCAAGAGAATAACATTCAATATAACAAAACTCTTGCAATTTTATTTCTCAACCATTAAGCTTTCAATTTCTTATAATTGTGTTATTGTTTTGGTGTGAACAATAAACACCAGTGTGTTTGGGTTCAAAAATGAGCCTTTGTAATAGAAACTCTTGTTTGAGGCTTAGAGTAAGCCTTAAAAAACTCTTGTATAGATTAAATGTTAATATTGTGAAATACTAGTGAGATTGTGTGAGTCTTATAAAAACACAAGTTGTAAAGTTAAGTGTGAGCTTGAAAACATCATTTAAAATTAATGAAACACCTAATTGGAAGAACAAGGGAGTAAATGCAGAGTTAGTTAATAACCGAACCACTATAAAACATTGTGTGTTATTCTTCTATTATTCCTTCTATTTCTTGCTTCACAAACCTTCCCTCTAAAATTTAAAATTTCTCACCAATTTAATCCTTTTCTTGGTGCAAAAAGGCCTACAAATTAAAACCAAATCGAATTGAACAAATCATACAATCGAACCTTCAAGCAATGTTAATCAAACCGAATCAAATTAAATATATGAACTAAATCGAGTTGAAATAATTTTGTTCGATTTAGTACGAGCCTTTTTTTACAAATATATTTTTTTAATATTTTACATAAATAATATACTTTATCATATATTTTAAATATTATTAATATAAATATTTGCTTTTTATATCAA
Source organism: Omphalea diandra (assembly GCA_949677035.1). NCBI lineage: Eukaryota > Viridiplantae > Streptophyta > Magnoliopsida > Malpighiales > Euphorbiaceae > Omphalea > Omphalea diandra. Next base: position 62,426 of record CATIWR010079052.1, read on the forward strand.
TTTTATATATTTTTAATACAAATAAATAATGTAAAATTAAAAGATCTTGTCTTCTAACAATTTTTTTTCTATCCCATGCCAAGTTTTCGATGTTTTTGCCACTCCTATATCTTTTCACTATTTATTTTGATGATGGCCTCCTCGTGTACCCCGACCGTCAAGGATCTATGCACTCAACTAACTTTAGATGACAAAGAAGAAGGGGCGGCTTAGAGATAAAGACGGACTTAACAACACCAAATAACACAAATTGGTAGTGGACTCTAGTAGGCAGGTTGTTTTATGGACAAAATAGTTAATTTCAATGCTATGAGACAAATAATGGCGTCCTCATGGTAGTCGATTAAAGGAGTTTACATTAGAGAACAAAGTCCTACTCTTTTCATCTTTCAATTCTTCCATGAAATTGATATGAAGAGTGGTATGATGCAGGGTCATGGATGTTTAAAAATCATGCTTTACTTATCTACGGATAAACACCCTATGAAAGTCCCTCTCTTTCACATTTATGTATGGGTACAAGTTCATGATCTCCCAATTGGCTTTATGTCCAAAAAGTTGATATGAATAGTTTTTTATGGTATTTGGAGAACTTATATGCACATCCTTGCTATGTTTGATGTTCGGAAGCCCTTGAAAAAAAATAAAAGAAGAAAGATTTAGAAGAAAAGTGGAAACTATGTTTGGTTAAAGTTTTAATACGAGTGAATGACTCCATTTTGTTTTATTTGCGTAATCATTAGTCCCCTGGATTGTTTTTGCCTTGAATTTTTTGATCATCTGAAAGAAATTGTGGAGAAGAAGTTTGGTAATTTGTCGATCACCCCGTCAAAGTGAAGACAAGTGTAACTATCCCCAAATGTGAAAATCATCCAATTCACCTCAAATGAAATTATATTAACACATAAGATATCACATGAATTATTTTATTTGAATTTAGACATTATGTTAATATGCTTTATAGTTATTTTATATTTATCTATATATTAAAATCTATAAGCTCTCAATTATATGTAAATATATTTTATTTTTAATTATTGTCTTATAATAAATATTAATTATATAATGAAAGATAAATTATTATATTAGAGTCGATACATTTTATTTTTTTACAGCCAAAAAATTTATTATGAAAATTATATTTATGATTTATATATAAAAACTTTTTTAAAGGATCAGCTAACACAATAGAGCCATTATCCCATATTGTTTATACATGATCGCTTCTACTATTCTCCCTCTCATTCTTGTCCTTGACTCATTTACATATATACACAATAAAAGCCAGCTAACATTTGAAAAATTGAAAAAGGATAATTTTGTTATTTTGGTTAGATTGAGGGGCAACTGTCAAAGGGTCTTTATTTTTAAGGGTAATTATGTAAATTAGTTATTCAGGGGATAACTTTATCCTTTTTTCACATTTTTGTGAAATTGTATCTTCATTCTCTGTCCTCCAAAAGCCATCATTTCATTTTATTGTAGAGAATACTTATGTCTTTTTCATTAATCGTATGTTGCCCTAACCCAAAAATAATCATTTCTCCATCGACGTCCCTCACTTCTCCTACTCTGCTCCTCTTTTTCATCTTTCTCCACCATTACTCAAATCGAGCGATAATGGAGAAATGGAGAAAGATTTGCCCAGCAATTTCCTTCTTCATCTCTATCCATTTCTCTTTGATCCAATTAAACTTGCTAGTTTAGCCACCATCAATAACTGCAACAGCAATGCCCGCCTCGCCTCCTAAACCTAACACATTTATAGTAGCATGCAATCACTTCCTCTATCGTCGCCAGCGTCCCCGCCACACTCTCTTCATTAGATCCACCTCATTTTTGTCACTGGTGGCATCTAACAATTAGGTTTAGTTCTTTTAATTTTATATTTTAATTTTTGTTAGGGTTAGGTTTGGTTTTGAATTATATTGTATAATATTCAATTCTTAACACTATCAAATTAACTATTCTCTTTCCTTGGCTTTCAAATTAAACCAATGATCACTGGTTGGTTGAGAGTGAGATGAGGTGATCCAAGTTAATGTTGTCGTGTAATGTTCTCCTCCTCTTTTTCTATCATTGTTTTCTCCTCCTATCCTATTTTCATGTATTATTTATTATTTTATTTTGCTTATTTTTCATCCTTTTTGTTTCTTGATTTATTCATTATTTGTAGATCTTTCTCTTTTTTTGTGTTTTAGATGATGTAATCCTAATCTATCATGTAAAAATGATTAGCCTTATTATGTTTTTCTTATCATATAATTTGCTTTTTTTTTTTTTTTTTTTTTCCACTTTCGCTCTAAGGCTCATGTTGGAAATTTGATCTTGAAATATCAATTAATCTTCTATTGGCATAGGTTTAAGGTAGTATCTATTCAAATCATGACTTTTAATTTATATTACTGTTATAAAATTATTTATGCACATTGAAAATTATTTTTATAGTTTTGTGCTTTTTTTAGCATTTTTTAATTTGCTTAAGATTTGATACTTTACTCATATTTACTACAGTTGATCAATTTGAAATTCAAGTAGCCTCTTATGTATATTTAATTTTAATTATTGAATATTGTTCCTTTTTTGCAGCTAAAATTTTTAAACTTTGATTTTTTAGCTTTATTTGGAAAAAGAAGATAGCTTGTAATGGAAAAAATGTCATCTTCTTCAATAACAATTCTAGAAGACTTATTAGAATCGCTCGTAGTAGGTTTAAAGTCCCCTTCTTTATTTTTAATTTTGTGTGTAATATTGTACTTTTTTTCCCTTTTGTGTAACTGAAAATTTAGATTTTGTTTTTTTCATCCACTTCAAGCTATAGTTTTATTGGTTTATTATTGGATTATATTTTACAAAAAGAAAAAGATGATGAGGGTCAGTTGTGATGGTTTTGATAATGCTGCAAAGTAACATCAACAATCAAACACAAAAAGGAAAAGAAATACAATTCCAAATTCATAATGATAGTTATTAGCGAATTTGAGGAATACTTTCAAATGATACATTTAATTATTCGCTCATACATCTTGACATTTTTTCAATTTTTTATTGCTATTGCTTAAAAACATAATTAGTCATGATCTTTTCTTTCTTAAATATGCTCTTTAAGCTACAAGTTTTTACATCAATAATTTTCCTTTGATTTATCATATTTATAATTTGACCCTTTTAATAATTTTTTTTCTTTTTTAGAATATTTGGGTCGAGTTCTAGCCTAAACTATTTTATGCATGTTGATAGCTTCACTTTTCCGGTAACTTCTCTTATAATGTCCTTTTTTATTTCAAGTGATTATTTCTTGCTATTTGAGTTGTTGATTAAGTATTAGTCCTTAAGGTATTGATCTCCTAAAGTTTTTATACTTTTTTTTTTTTTTTTTTTTTTTTTTTTTTTGTGTTTTAGTTTATCTTACCAATTAGTCTTTTAGAGGGAATTTTCAAGTTGCATTTTAATTCCATGTACCAATTCTACAATTGTGTTTAGCCTTGAATTTTGTCTTACATCAGACTTCTATGCAAAAGTAAATTAGTGATTGAGTTAGAATTACTAATATAACTACAATTAGTATCTAACTCTAAAATTTGATGCGAAAAAGACATTAAAATAGGTAACCCATTAATATTTACAATAGAGATATAAATGTTGCACCAGTTAAAGCTCACAATGAATTAAAAAGTAAGTCACAATACATGATCAGTTCCTTATACATGTGATCTTTGTACCATCTCATACATGCATAATACAAACATGATTTCTAAGATTTTGTTCTTATAGATAAAAATGATGAATAGCCACATATTCAATGTGAAGCTATTGAGTAGCCATTAGAACTAATAAATAATAAAAATATGTAATTGATAAAGCTTTAATATCACAAACTCCACGGTCAAGTGATAAGATCTATGATCAGGGGATTCTAATTACAATACCAAACATCATGATGAAGGTAAGGATATAAATGTACACGTCATTGTGCGTTGCATGTCACTCACTTTAACTCAATCTTTTTTTTCTTTGTTGATTTAGCAATTACATCATTCGTATCTTTTTTTTCTTTTCTTTTTTTTTTTTTTTTTTTTTTGGGTTTTGTTCTTTCCTTTCAAACTCTATGTTTAAAGAGTTAAAAACGATATATTGAAATAATGAGAAGCCTTTTTTTTTTTTTTTTTGCTTTATTTGTATTATTGTTCATAATGATTTTTTTGTTGAGCTTTGTATATATAACGTAGGGATAGAGTGTAAATCAATTCAATTGAATTGTACACATGATCCATACAATTAGTAAAGGGAGTTCAAAGAGGCTAAAACTAAGTGCATTATAGACATTTTCATCCTTCAAGAAGAGAATCTCGATTTCTTATTAATAAATTCCAAGACATTTTTTCATGAGTCGCGCTGAAATTTTGACCATTGGCTTAGTTGCTAAAAAGGCATTCCAATCAAATCCATCACAATCGGGTATATCAAATTCGAAATTAAACAAACAATCATATTAAAACAATATCTGCCCTTAATGAGATTAGAGAAAATAAAATTCATGGCAAATTATCTCAATAATCTACATGCATTAGATTTACAATTAATAATTTCAATGTCCACTTTGGTAATGAGATGAAATATATTGAAATTGAAATTTATAATTGCCATTAAAAATGCTAATTATGGGCATCTTTATAAAGTTATAGTTAAATGTTTCGACCTCAATCTTTTCATGTGAAATGAAACAATTTTTGAATTTTTAACTATCCAATACTACATGATATTTTATTTTCTTGCTTGTTTTTATCAATTTTTTTTGTTTTTTATATTATTCTTATACATACACTCTGATTTGCATATATTGCCTTTCTAATTTTTATTGTTATTTAATTTCTTAAAATATACGTATGCAACAAGGATCAATATCTCATTTTGAATCATGTTATCTTCATATCCTCATCTAAGAGATAATGCAGAAGAATTAATACTAGTTTTGTTATTTAATTTATTTACACTTGTTGCGATAATGCAGAACCGCTATCAAATTTTGTTGTTTTTGCAAACTACACCAGTGTTATTGGTCTTTTGAGAATATTTTGAATAGAGCTAAACATGATTCTCAAAGTAACTGAATCAAAAAGAAGAATTAATACTAGTTTTGAATCAAAAGTAACTTAAATTTTTTAAACACCGGACAAAAATCGAACGAAAAAAAATTTTGAGTACAAAATTAGTTTTTGTTAATAATTAGATCAGGAACTAGATTGAAATCAAATTAAACTAACTTGAACTAAACCAACCCGAAGAACTAAAATTTAAAATATAAATATTAAATATTTTATGAATAATATATTTCTTTAAATGATATTATTCATTATGTATTATTAGATAATATATTATATTGTGCACAGTATTAACATTAATTATAATATTATTATATTTTGAGCAAATCATGAGTTAAGAATATATAATAATCCATATAACTATAGTTATAAACGTAATATATAATCTAACTACATATATACAATATATGGTTTAACTATACATCATATCATGCATTATTTATATATAATTTATAAATATATTATTAGTTTATTAATCTCAACTTAATATATTGCATCAATTGATTTTTATGAGATAAAATAATAATACAAAATTTTTGTAAGGTAAATTCCAATTTGTTTAAGTATTAAACTTTTATTTTTTTTAATTTACCATTGAAACCGAATTGCATGGAACCAAAGTAGACCAATTTTAATTGAATAACTAAATAAAATCAATTTAATTTTTTTCAATCCAATCTTTCATTTTGATCCTGATCCTAGTCCTTTAATTTTTAAGGGACCAATGATTCAATTCAATATTGATAATTTACACTACAACAAACAAAACCAAATCATGCTCAGTCATAATTTCCAAATTAAACTAACAATTACTTCCATCAAAATGCAGCTATTCAATTGGGACCTTTGTATGACTATTATAATTATTGTGTAATATGCAATCAATGCCACGATGAATTTTGATTATCAATCAAGAGTTGATCAAATGTTGGAGACATATAGCAACTCATCTGAAATAGTATCAGAACAAAATAAGTATATCAATTTTATTTTAGAACTCGAGTTTTAACAACTTTATTTGATTATGATTAATTTTTTTTGTTTTCATGATAGTATCAAAGGAGATTTGATGATACTGATGTTGATGCAATGGTGGTATATACGTTTGGAGATGTAATTGCACAATTCTAAACACTAATATAGAGAGCAAACAAATTTTTACAATACATCATCTAAAGGAACACAGGTTTATGAGTAACTTATCAATTTTCATTTTGAGTAGTGCATCTAGAGGAGCATTATAAATTGCAATTTAATTTAATATTCTAATTAATAAACATTGCTTTTCTAATTGATGAACTTGTTACAGGTGTCAATGAAAAAGATATAATAGTTTGCAATCAATGAAGATGTTCATTTAAATTATAAGGATACATTATGTTAGTTTGAAGCTAATGTATTTCAATATTTAAAATCAAATTGTTAACCTTATACTGTAGTCTATGCATAAGTTAAGTATTAGGTCAGCAACTTGATTTTAAATATCAAAATAAATGGAATTGTTGTTCTTGTTGCTATAACTAGACATGTCATAGTCCAAAGTCATTCAATTTATGGTGTTTGAAAATGCTTATTCTCTTTTTTTTTTTTAGCGTTAGATGATTTTATGGATCATATACTTTTTAATTGAACTAACTCATGATTCATCCATACATTATACATACAAAGCTCAAATAAAAATTATTATAGACAGCAACACAAATGAAGCAAAGAAACATGACTTCTCAGTTGATCTTTGTTTTTTTATCTTGTTTTAACTCTGAAACTAAAGAACAGAACAAAATAGAAAATAAAACAAGATTTGAATAGAGTAACTGCTAAATCAATAAAAAAAAAAAAAAAAAAAAAAACCCCCGATACTGCTTCAATGTTGAACAAATGGATTACTTGTAGGTCTAATGTTCTTTTATGAGATTCTTTCTTGCGACTTTTGAAAAGAAAATGGACATAGAAAAAGGCTTGAGTTTTCTTTGTTTTGTGTGAAGTTTATTTTGCTTGTGAACAAGAGTTCATGTTTCTTTATGAGCATCTATAAACTAGGTTTCATTTTTTTTTCACTAGAATGGTTTCTGCATTTCCAGTTTTGATTTTGATTCCAATTTTTTATTAGCTTGCCAAATTAGTTATTGAGTGTAGCAGCTAGTTTTTGAGTTTGATTTTAGCTACCAAATATATTGGTTTTAAGGGAATTTTTACCGTGCAATATTGTACCAATGCAACAAAAAGGGACCATACATTTACTATATCAATAATAGTTGAATATTACAATAAGTGGGATAAGAAAAAGAATAAGAGGAAGAATGATATATACATACACACACACACAAAAGATATTGCTTTTAAGGGAATTTTCACCGTGCCATATTGTACCAATGCAACAAAAAGGGACCACACATTTACTATACAAATAACAATTGAATATTATAATAAGTGAGATAAGAAAAAGAATAAGAGGGAGAATGATATATATATATATATATATATATATAATTGAATATTACAATAAGTGGGATAAGAAAAAGAATAAGAGGAAGAATGATATATACACACACACACAAGATATTGGTTTTAAGGGAATTTTCACCGTGCCATATTGTACCAATGCAACAAAAAGGGACCACACATTTACTATACAAATAACAATTGAATATTATAATAAGTGAGATAAGAAAAAGAATAAGAGGGAGAATGACATATATATATATATATATGTGTGTGTGTGTGTGTGTGAGAGAGAGTCAATATATTTTAATTTTTTGCAATAAAATAATAATAATATTATTATTTTATATATATATATATATATATATTCATAATAATAATATTATTATTTTATTGCAAAAAAATAAAATATATTGACTCTCACATAACAATTTATTTTAGTTATACATAAGATAATAATTAGAAATAAAATATATTTACATATAATTGAGAGCTTATAAATTTTAATATATTAATAAATATGAAATAATTATAATACATATTAATATGATATTTAAATTCAAATAAAAGAATTCATATAATATCTTATGTTAATATAAATTCATTTAAAGTGAATTTCAATAATCTTCATATTTAGGGATAGTTATAGATTTAATATGAATAGGGTTTTGAAAAATTCATATAAGTCGTATATGAGTTAGATTGTAAAAATTAATACTTAACCCAATAAGAGAAATATAATATCTAAAATATTATATGATCTATCTGAGTTAGGCTGAGTCATAGTTCAAGTTGATGGTACTCAAATATATTTTACAAAAAAAATAAACATTTTTTACAAAAACAAAAATTAGATGATCTTTTCTTTTCACATTATATTTAAACTAACAAATGGTAGTTTGTTATATAGAAAAAATAATACATATATATAGGAAAGTTCAACATGTCGATTTAAATTGAAAAAATTAATTAAAATTGATTTGTTTGGTTTTTTTGATGTGGTTTTGACAAATTATGGTTGATTTCAGTTTTTTGATAGAAGGAAATTGGTAAATTCAATTTGATTCAATTTTGGTTAAAAAATTTAACAAATTCAATTTGATTAGACTTTCAAAAAAAAAAATAGGTTTAATCAATCTTAACTATATTAAATCAAATCAAAATAATTTAATCAAATCAAATAGTTTAAACTAAGTTGATATTATTTATTTATATTAAAAATATATAAAATTGATAAGAACGCAAATTATTTGTATTAATAATATTTAAAATATATGATAAAGTATTTATATAAGACATAAAAAAATATTCAAAACAATAGCTCAAACTGAACCAAATCAAATTATTTTAATTCGATTCAGTTCATATACTTAATTCAATTCAGTTTGATTAACATTATTTAAAGGTTCAATTATATAGTTTGCTCAATTCGGGTGTGTGTGTGTGTGTGTATAGGTGTTTGTTTATTTACAATGAAATTATAAAAACTAAACTTGTGTTAATGATAATAAAAAGAAAAAGACTATTTGGCACATAATACATCAAGAGAGCAGCTATACAAATAGAAGGCGGTTTTATCTTGTGTTTAATAGGGTCAACTATTTAAAAAATATAAATCATATGAAAATTTTAATAGATTAATAATTTTAACTCATTAAAATTAAAATACCTTTTAAAATTTTAATTTCATTTATTCAAAAAGTTTAATTATAAAAAAATCACCTCTATTTTTTTTAATATACGCTTACATATTATTTGGTGTAAATTAATTTTATTTGCAAAAATTTATTTATAAATGAATTCTCATATTTGATTTAAATATTGAATTTATTTAGAATAGATTTACTAAGTTGCACTTAATTTTGTAACTTTAGTGGTTTGTATCCTTTTGTTAATTTAAAATTTGTTTACAAATTAAATCCATTTCATAGAATATAGCTCAAGTATAACAAATGTTATAGAATTATAAAAAAAAAAAAAAAAAATTTTAAATGAATTCTTTGACACACAAAACATAAAAAGTATGAATTTATAAATGCATTTTATCAATTTTTTTAAAATTTATTTGTTATTCAATACACTTTTGATCTTTTAATTCGTTGAATTTTTATTTCATATTAACTTCTCAAACTTTTATTTTTAAAACTTCTTTTATTGCTTGAAATTTACTCCCTCTATCTCAAAAAGTTTGTCACCTACAATTTTTCACGTTGTTTAAGAATTTACATTTCATACTTTGACAATTCACTATTTATAATATATTTTCATTTATACCCTTAATTGTATTTAATACCGAAATAAATGTACTTTACTAGTTTAATAATTAATGAGGATAAATTAGTAAAATATTATTATAATTAATGACAGTAGGCATGTATTTTGGAAGATTCTCTCTGAATGAGAAGTCTCGCATCTTGGCATTCTGCCTGCGGCTACTATACTAATTCAATTGACAAAGTTCCTTTGATGATCTATTACATTTTTCTGATCTATGAACTCCCTTTACCATGTTCTGAGAAATTTATTGTGGGTTTAAATTTAAAGGTTACAAGACAATCAAATCCAATTTTTCCTATGTATTTGGATTCTTTGTCATTGTAAATTTGATTTATTTTGTGCTTTATATAACTCATGAAAATGTTATTAATTTGGAGATGGAAACAGTTTATGGAGAAAGAATGTTTTAGATGAAAATATCATTGAAGATGAATATTATATTAGTTTGTCTATTTTAATGGACCCTAATGTTAGCTTACGTCAAACGTGGCAATTCGTGTGAAAGCTTTCGTAACGAATAGCACAACTCATAGAAGATCATACAATCATTGTTGAGCAAAAAAATATTCTTATGAATAATCAACATGAAAAATATGAATGTATAATTTTTAATTAATGAACTAATATATAGAAATGGTTAGAGTAACTAAATATTGCATTAAGAAAGATACTTATCAATTTCATTTCCATGCATTATTGGCAGTCATTTTTAACCCAATTAATTTAAATTGTCAATTTCATCTTATGTGTTAGTAATATAAATTGATTTATAGTGCACATAAGATTAGTTAACATGCAAGAATAACTTATTTAATTTTCTTTTGCAAATCTATAGACATATTTAGATTATCATATTTATTTTTTAATTTTGATTATAATATTATGGAGAAATAATATTTGCGTTTTGTAGATTTAAACAAAAATTTTATTAGCAAATCTATTTAAGATCATTATAAATTTTCAGTTCACAAAATAACAACAAATTTTAATTTTTCATATATTTAGTCATCCTCTTAACATGTAAAAATTTTTTTTTTTTTTCCTTATCATAAGAGCATCGAGAGATGTGTGACTGCTCTACCACTTTGTATTCTATATCTTCTCTTTTTACTTTTTTTATTTTTTAAAATTTGTTAGACTTGTTCACTTTGCCATTTTCTTTCTACTACCATTTATTTCACTGTTAGATATTTTCCTCATACTATAACTGATCACTTTGTATGTCTTTTTCATTCAAGTTATCTTGAATAATTTCATTAGTTATTTATTTTTCATGAATCTAAAATTGAACTATAAAATTAAACTCCAAAATTTCATTAAATTTTTATTTTTATCTGAATTTATTTTCTTAATTTTTAATTTCATAAAATAAAAAATTATATTTTAAAAAATATCTAGATAAAATTATGAAAGAACAATTTTATATATTACTGTGAAGATCCATTTTCAATAATTGTTACATGAAATAATTTTTAAAAAATGTCATTTTTTTGTGAAGTTAAGTGCTTTAAGCACTAATTTTAATGTTTAAATAAACAATTTTGTATTTTACATGGACAATTTTATTTTATATTAGACAATAATGGGAATAAAAATTTTATATTAGACAAGAATGGAAAAAAAAATTTATATTAGACAAGACTTAGTTTATATTAGACAAGAATGGAAATAAAAATTTTAAATGTTTATATCAATCCATAAAAATTCTTTCATTTAAAATTATTAAAAATAATTTTATTTTTGACATGGATAATTTTATTTTTATATATTGAAATAAATATCTAAAGTTTTTATTTTAATCGTTGTCTAATAAGTGTTTTATTAAGTAGTATTTATTTTAATAAATTAAAAAATAAAAAAATTTTAGTGAATTTGACAAGGTGAAATAGAAATTAAAAAATATGCAGATTAATTCGGTAGCAATCCACTTTGACATCAAACATGGAAGAACAAAATAAAAAGAGTTCGTTAACAAAATAAAAAACGAGGAGAAGAAAACAAAAAGGATAAGCAATCTCGTAAATAATACAATAATGTAATAATACTTACCTATATGCCAAACTACAATGGTTTTTCTGTGATCAACCTGCAAACATTAACAAAGGTGAAACTGAATCATCTTCTTTTTCTTTTTTTTTTTTGTTTTCAAAAGTAAGAAAGTCTCATTAATGGTAAAATAAGGATGACAAACTTTGGCAAGGCTTACAATTCCAATGACCCCAAATTGGAGACAAAACCCAAATACAAAAACAACCATAAGATAGAACGCAAACTCCCTCACAACAATCCCTTCCCATTGTGCATTTCATCGAACAGGCAGAGTACACATAAACTCAATCTGACAATAACTCCTTTCTCATTGCGTCATTTCAGCGAACAGATAGAATGCACACAAATAGATAAAATGCTTTCAAACTCAGTCCGATATTAACTCCTTTTTCATTGAACCATTTCATCAAACTAGGCAGCTTATGGGTAATTCTAAAATAACTGAATCATCTATTAGCAACATGACTGAGTTAAACACAAATACAAGAAAAGGGTAGTACAATATGTAGAGCCCTGCTACACCACACAGCATCCCTCCCACACATAAAGAAATGTAGCAAAATAATGTAACCGAAAAAGAACGAAAATATTTACCTTGGATTCAACCATGAAAATAGAAGTAAGATGATTTTCCCTTTTCTTTGTGCATTCTTGTCTGCAAAAGTGATTCATAAACCCTAAAAGGATTAGAATAAGCCTAACTACAAAATTAACCTTTTGTCAACAAATATATATAAAACGATAAAATAATCAATTAATTGTAGTACCAAACTACTAAAATCCGAAATAAATTCAACAGTAAATATGAGAATACCGTACCTTTTCATTAACAGTTGATGGTAAAGAGGCAAAAATAAAGATAAAAGATTGATAAGATACAGCGGCCGAGAAGTGAATGGTCGTGTATAAAGATGTAGAGGGGACGAGTGAGAGCTGGAGAGAGAAATATGCATTAACCTTCCTCTTATTCTTTTTATGCCAAAATTTTCTTTGGAATTTTGTTCAGCCCAAACCTCTTTTTTGGAAGAAGAGAGAAACAAATTGAATGACAAACTCTTCTCCGAAGCAATTACTCCCTCTCTTGAGTTTCTCTAGCCCTCCTTTGATTAGGCTGAGCCAATTTTGGTTTAAACTGAAAAAACTGACCAATTGAACTGATTTGGTTTGTTTGATTTGATTTTATATAAATTTTATTTTATTTTATTTTTAAATTTTGATGAATTTAATTTGGTTTAATTTTATAAAAAATGATTTAATCGAATCTTTTTGTATAAATTTCAAATCAAATTAAAATAATTTAAATATATATTAAATCAAACTTAAATAATTCAAATCTATTTAAACTTATTATTTATATTAAAATATATAAAAATATAGTATAAACTTATTATTTATATAAAAATATATCATAAAACTATTGTTTATATTAAGAAAACTTTTAAAAAATATTTTTTACCAAATTGAACCTAAGTAGTTTAATTTGGTTTAATTTTTTTATTTAATTTAGTTTGATTTAATTTAATTTTTTTAAAGTTTTTTTAATTTGATCTATCCATTTCAATTTAAATCAATTGCGTACTCCTACTTTTGATTCCTTAGAGAGTATTTATTCAGAGTGTGTTTCAATGATTTAGCCTCTTTTGCTATGTCTTCTATTTTTCAAAAAAAAAAAAAAAAATCATCTCGTCAACATCAAAATATGATTTTTTAGAATCAAATCAAATCAGTCTATCAAGTTGATAAAATTAAAAACTGATCAATGATTTAGTTGGGTTTAATATTAAAAATCAATTGCTTAAAAAATTAATCAAAATAAGAAAAATTGGCCAAAATAAAAAATCGGATGAAATTAGTTCAACCTTAAACTATATCATTTTGTAAAAATTTAAAAATTTTAAAAAGTTATACTATTTTACTCAAAATTTAAACTTTAAAAGATTAGTTTTTATTACTTTATAGTATCATATTTTTTTCCAAATTTTTTAAGAATTATTTATATATTTTTTAAAAAATAATAAAATTCTATTGAATGAGATCGATCGAACAGACTGAACTAACCAACTAATTAGTTTGATTTCCAATTTGATTTTAAAAACATTACATTAAAGTCATTAGATATACTACCAGAAATAAATACTATGCAGGTAGAAATAGCATATAAATAGAGAAATGATTGGGCCTTTTAATAAACAATAATATGATAAAGATTTATGATATTTGAAACTTAATCTGAAATTTAAAACTTAATATTTGTTTATTATGTAATCTGAATTTGGAACATTAATCAGCAAAAAATTTTATTTAACATATGCTTATTATATACAACAAATTCTTTAAGTTGGCATGATAAAGAATTTGTTGAGACTGAAATTCTTTTTATTTTTGGTATGATGAAAACTAAAATTCTTTTTTTTTTCAATTTTTTTTTCTCTTGCTTTTATTTTTTATATTTCGATTATTTCAGTTTTAATTCAGTTTGTCTGAATTTTCAAATTATTTGATTTGATTTACTTAATGTTTATAAAATATCAATTTGATTTTTATAATTATTATATCAATATTTTCAATTTAATTTATTTAGATTGTCATAAATTTTTGGTTTGATTTGTTTATTTTTCAAATAAGTCGATTTGTTCAGTTCACCATTGATCGCTCACCCACTAGAAATGAATGCAGGCGGAAATAGAAAGACGTGTGATTGTGGCAACGAGTTGCAATCTGGGTCATCCAGCACGCGAAACAGTCGATCTCATCAACATCAAAGTCATTAAATAAGACCAGACATTAACACTATGCAGGCAGAAATAACACATAAATAGAAACTTGATTGGGCTGGTAAGAAGCTGCAGTCCCTGTCATCAAAGGTGCACTGTGGCCTTCTGCAGAAAGCAATAATGGATCAGTTTTTTTCCCCAAAAAAATATGGTCCATTTTATCTGAACAGGGATTGAAATAAAAACTAGAAAACGGAAACTAATGACCTCTTCCGAAAATTCAAATTTTAAAAAAATTGAATTATATTTTAATAATTTTTATTTAAAGTTATATTTAAAAGAGTTGAATTTTTTATTTAAAAATTTTAAATAAAAATTAAATTAGATAGAAAATCATAAGATTTTTTAGAGAATTGGCTCTAATTTAAAATTTTAGATAAAATTACTTAATAATTTTATAATTTAAATTAACATTATACTTATTTTAAATAAATAAAAGTATTTAAACATAAAATATTTTATTTTATTATAAATTTATTTTAATAATAAAAATAAATTTTAACAATTTAAAATTTACTGAAATAAAAAAAACTCTACAATTAAAGTAATATAATTTTATTAATAGAATTTTTTTTCTTTTCTCATATGATTTATTCTAAACGAGACATAAAATTGTGAATAAAAATATGCAAACAAAAAATAGAGTAATTGGTTGCTGGATCTAGAGATTGCATTAGAGGGTTTAGCGATGAGGGACATATATAAAAGATCCATTTGGGTGCAAAGGGAGCAGATGTGGAAGTTGTGGTTTTGGACATGGGAGATGGAATGGTGAGACTTTTGCAACTCTCCAATCTTTCCATCCCATCTTGAGCTCGTCTTTGGCCTTTGATATATCTATAATAGAGACTAATAAAGAAATATTATGGTGCGCTTGGCGCACCAAAGTGCCAAGTATAATAATTTTATATTGTGACTTAATAGTGATAAGAATAAAAAAATAGACAATAAAAGATAAAATTTATATCATTATATTATAATTAAAGAATAAAATATTTGTATTGACTTTTTGAATTGATGTAATATCTAAAATGACTCTTGAACAAATTTTCTTATTAAATAAGTCTAGAATAGAAATATTAAAATAATAATAGAAATGACTAATTAAAAAATAAAATGTAAAGGATGCTCACGTAATAATTTATTTATATTAATGCAACAATTATTTATTAAAATATAATAATAAAATAAATATAATAAAATAAAATATATGTTCATAGAATTAAGAGATGGAAAAATAAAATGATAAATATATAATGATATTAGTGTGAGAATCCAATAATGTTAGGAATAGCATATTTACAAATATATGTAGTAGTATAACTATATTATATATAAAAGTGACTGATTAGGAAAAACTTTTTTGTACATAAAAAGATATGATATTTTCCAAATTGACAATAATAACTATAGATTATAAATTTTAATTGGATGGATAATATTGTTTATAGATTTAATTATTATTTTAGTTTTGAAATTTGTAATTATTTGAAATAATTGAAAAATGGATAAAGATATATACATTTTTTAACTAAAAAAATCAATTGGCTAATTAATTACTCTAATCTTTTATCATTTAAATTCAAAACTTAATTATATTCATTGATGGATATTTGTTCATAGTTCTCTATCTTTTATATAGATGTGTGTGTAAATTTTTAATCGTTAAATGAAATTTTATCTACTATTTTTAGTAGAGTTTAAAAAGAATATGGATATCATGTCTAACAAATAAAAATCACCTTAATTTATTAAAATCAATAAACTAATATCTGTACAAAAAAAAAATCAGGTATTTAAGTTTTGATACTGAGAAAAAAATTGATAGAAAGTTATTATGATCATATATGAAGTGAACAATCATGGAAAATTACATTGGTTGATGGTGATGTTTAAATTTTACGTTATAATTTTTTTTATAGATTTTATTCATCGATCTTGCTAAATTAAAATATTTTATTAGTTTTATTGAAAAAAATACATGCATCAATGTTCAATCATGTAGTTAAAAAGTTTAAGAATTCTTTTGAGAAAGAAAAAAAATGTACATCATTTCTAATAATATGGTAAAAAGTATTAATACAATATTTATTAATGTAAATAAAAAAATATTTGCTCTTTTTACAATTATTTAAAAAAAAAGTACAATGCCAACTTTCAATAAAATCATGTCTTATAGTTTCACCTCTTAACGAAATCAAGAACAAAGTAAAAGGTTCGCAATTTTTTGATATTAAATTTTTATATTTTTTTAATCTTTAACACCTTACATAAAATGAACTATTATACTTTATATGTTTTAGATATTTTTAGTATTGTTTTTCATATCAAAGTTTCAATGGATATTTTGAGATAAAATAGAATACTGAAGAAAAAAGAAATTATTAAAGTCAATTTCAAGTAAAAATAATATTTTTTATTCTATATTTAAATATTTTATAAATACAAATTTAAAAGAATACAAGTAATTTTATGGAAAAATTTAACAAAAAATGAAAGAAAAAACTAATTGAATAAGAGATTAAAAACTATCCAATTATAGTTCTATCAAACTGCAAAGCTTCCATTTATAAAAGTAACTTATTTTTATTATAGATAATTTCAAATTATAATCTATAATATTAAATTTTTATATATTTTGTTAGACTAAATTTTGTATAATTGTCAATTTAAACTCTAAAAGAATTCTTTTTTTTTTCTCAAATGACTAATACTTTTTATATTTTTAAATCTTATTTTGTTTTTAAGTTGGATTTTTTATCATTTTATCTTCAATTTATTTTCATTCATTTATTAACAAGAAAATCATACTTATTAAAAGTTTATTTTGTATGTATTTTTAAAAAAATTAATTGTTTATAACTTTATACAATTTATTCTCTTTATTTTATATAAATAAAAATTAAAAAAAATTAATTAATTCATATATGTCTAATAATTATTTTGATCACGTACAATACATATAAAGTAAAAGCTAGTAGTACTAGAATAATATTGTTTATTTTATATTGTGAACATGTAGAATAATATCCATAGTATCTAATTGTTGTTGTTGTTTTTTTTTTTTTTTTGTATTTTTATAAATAGAAAATGACTATGGTTTTCGATATATAAAATAAAATATGCCCTATTTTATAACATTGTATTTAGATGTGACAATTTTTTACTCGATTCGAAATTTATGTTGGATCTAGCTTTGGAGTTTTTGTAAACCAAGCTTGTTTTGATAATTACAAATGCATCTAAAAGCTAACTTTTATTTGAGTTTGTGTGTAAGATCTTCCAAGTACATCAATTTGTTGATCAAAAGTTTAAAAAAAAAAAAGAGTTTTTGGAAAAACTCTAAGTATTTAAAGTCAACGGGTGTTATTGCATTTCGACAAGCATTGTGACTTCATCAACAGGTGTTGAAGATGATTAATAGGCATTAAAGTGACACCCAAATATGAGTTAAGGTTTCTGGACCCCTCAACCATCAATTCTCTTATTGCACAACAGGCGTTGGATGTTGAAAACTCTTGAGCTTCGCAAGCTAACCTTCTCAACGGGCGTTTGCATTTTTGCAATGGGTGTGGCTCATTGATACCTCAATAGGCATTGCATTTTTCATAATAGGTATTAGACCAAATGACTCGATGTGAACAAAACCCTTAAAGTCTTGACACGGGCATTGGAACAGCACCTAGCTAGAGCTACAGTGTATGAACCCTCCAATAAGAGATGCTCAAATGTTCAACAGGCATCAGGACACTTTTCAACGAGCATTCAACCAAAGTCAATAACTATTGAAATACTATACAAAAGCTTGAAAAACATAGCATCAAGTTCACATCCTTCTAGAAATTTTAAACGGGCATTGTCCATATCCCAACAGGAGTTGAAATTTAATTCCAACAAACATTGAGAAGCTCCAACCATAATTGAAGGATTTAGTGACTAAAAATTTGAGAAAGTTAGAAGAGAAGCATCTAGACATATCTCTCTCTCTAACAGCTAGTTCCAATGGGCATTTAAATAAAATCAACGATCGTTGAAGTTGCATTTTCACCCAACAACGGGCATGGAGATTGTCCAAAGGGTGTTGAATAACTATTTTTTGAAATAGACTGACAACTTTCTTTCTAACGATTAGTTTCATGTCTCTGCCTATATAAGAATGCTCCCACAATAAAATTAAGTAGAGAAAAAGTGAAAAATGATAAAAAATGAGTTCATTGTGTTGTAAAAACTATCTTTAACAAAAGAGGTGAAGCAAGTGTGATCTAGCTTTAAGGGAAAATCAATTGTCAAAACTTGTATAAGACTTCTTCAAAAATAGAGTTGAAGAACAAGCTTAAGACATCTCTCAAAACTCACCACCAAGTCAAGCATAATTTGTGATTGTGATAATTATTGTTTACTGCTTGAGTGTGAGTGTTCTTTTTTATCCTTAAATTATAAATTCTTTAGAGAAAGGTTTTTGGTTTAAAAGATCTTTGTAGATCTAAATCATTTTTCTGAAAGGTTTTAAGTTAGTACCTATAAACTATTTTGGAAAACAGTTTTAGTAGCATTCGAAAGTCTACTTGTAATGATTTAATAGTGCCTGAAAACTAATAGTGTAAATGTGATTGATAGCATCTGGAGTCTATCTTGATAGTGAAAGTATCTAATGGAAGACTAGATGAGAGGACATAGGCAAGGATGTGTCGAACTTTTATAAATTGATTGTGTCAATTTTTTTTATTTTCGCATATATCAGTCATTGGTTTTTACTTGTCATTGCCCTATTCAACCAATAATAAAAAGAAAGATAATTTTTATTACTATATATATATATATATATAAGGTAGAATATATTAAAATAAAAAGAAATAAATTTATTTTAAAAAATTAGATTATTAAATTAAATTAAATTTTAACTTTAATTTTAATTTATTTAAATTATCAATGGTATTTTTTTATATTTTTAATATTTTTATTTAAAATATTTAAATAATTTTTAAAAATGATAATTTAAAATATACAAATTAATTTTTAAAAAAGATTGAAATTAACTTAAAAAAAAGATTGAGAGATTTTATGAATTATAATTTTAAATTTTAAATTTTAAATATAAAATTAAACTTCATCATGAATATAAACTTAAAATTCATCATGCATAAGTATATAATAAATTTAAGTAAGCAAAATGAATTACATTTAATAAAAATAAAAGTATCAATTTAATTAAGCTCGAAACTTAATTTTGAATTTGATTGAAGTAATTAAAAAAGTATAAAGATTAATTGAGTCTAAATATACACTTTACTGAATTATGATTTTGACTTAAGGTATCTATTCATTAAATTAGAGTGTAATTGACTCAATTAGAAGTTTTAAATAGAATTGAAAATCACATAAATATTTAGATCTTTTGGTCATTAAGCCAAATTTTACCATGTAATTTCTTAAATAATTTAATATATAAAAGAAATTTATCAGAAGTTTAATTATTTTTTACAATAATTGTACTAAATTTGATAAAATAAATTTGATTTTTATCACGATAAAATCACATATTAAAATAAAATTAATTTTATTAAACAAATTTTTATCATAATATACAATTTTTTAATAATGAGTAATTTGCTATCATTAGACAATATATGTTTATTTGTATATGATTTTAAATTATGATATATAACTTTAATATAGTTCTATATAGACTTAGCTCAATTGTTTATTTACATTATATATAGTCATTTATTTAAAAAAAATTAATTATATTTAATTTATTAAGCAATTAAATAAAAATAAAATTTTTAATCAATTTCTATTTTTTTGAAAATCTATCTGACTAAAATAATTTTTAAGAGAAAATTATTATTTGTCTCTTAATAAATTATGAGAAATATTATATAAATCATAAAAAATTCAAATGGATATTTAAAAATTTAAAAACAAATGACCCAATTCAAAATTTTATTTTTAAAAGTAAATCTAAATCCTTTATGTAAGGAAACCCAATAGATAACTCAAACCCACTCGAAACTCGAGTGATCCGAACCAAACCTGAAAATGACTCAATCCAAAATGACTCGATCCGGCTCGTTTACCACCTCTAATTGTATTTGCATCCTTAGACATTATATCGTTGTTTTTGTATCTTCCACTGTACATGGGTGAGCAAAACCGAACCAAATTGACCAATTTGATTTGATTCGATTCAATTCGGTTATTTTTTTTATTTTGGTTGATTCAATTATGAAATTTTAAATTTTTTTATTTTCAATTTTCAGTTTGGTTTGAATGAATAGGAACCAAATAAACTGAACCACACTATAAGATATAAGTTGTTTTGTAATTTATAAAAGCTCCTAAGGGTGTTTATGTATTTACCCTTACCAAACTGAAGCCTTAAATATGATAAATACAACTCAGCCGCATTCCACTTCTAATTTTTTCTTCTCTTTTCATCTTCTATGTCTCTTCTTCCTTTCTATCATCTTCGTCTTTTATTTTTCTTCTTTTTCATCTTCTTGTTCTTTTATTTTTCTTTGGCTTTTCTCTTCTTCATCTTATTTTTCTTTTACTTTTCTTCTAGTTGTATTTATATAAAAGACTGTAAATGCATTCTAAATAAGGAAAAACGATAGTAGACTCTCCTCTTTGTTGTCATTAGATCTCTTCTCTTAGTTGTAATCACTGGATCTTGCAGAGCAGTAAACTAGCTTTTTTTAAAAAAATTTCAAAAGTGTAATTGTTTTAATAAATCTATGAAATATGTTATTAGATTGATGTATTTTGTTCGTTATATACAAATTTAAAGTTGATTGTATTGCTACTATCTTATTCTTGATTATGTAGATAGATTGATATAAATTCGATTCTTGATTGTATTTTGCTAATATTGCTAATAAATCTATGTTGTTAGCTTGATCTTGCTCTCTTTAGTTTTTCTTTTTCTTGATTATCATTTATGGGTTGATTTTGTTAATTTTATGGGTTGATTGTATTGCTAAATCTAGAACCCAAAAAATAAACTAAATTCAAATAAATCTTTTTTTGTTCGGTTCGATTCATTATTATATATATTTCTACTCATTTCGATTGATATTTATAAATACTTCGGTTTATTCAATTTTGTCATATTCGGTTTTGGTTCAGTTTATTTAGTTTTGTTATATTCAATTTTAGTTTGAATCGAACCAATCAAATGCTCACCCCTATGTGATCTATGTGTGCTAGAAGTTGCAATTGAGGCAGATAGTACTATAAATTATTTATAGGGTAAACTTACTCGAAGATATCGGTGATCAATAGTGGCAACAAAATGGGAGGAGGATGAGAATGAGATGGATAGAGAACGGAGAGTAAAGGAGAAATCAGTTTTTTAGAGGGTTTTGTATGGTCTGGAATCTATGTTTAGGAAATTATGGTGGCTAGAGTTATTTTAAAAAAGTACTTTCCCTATTTTTATTTATTAATACGTATAAAATTATGAATTATAATGATTTAATGAAGAGTATACATATTATAATGTGGTTAAGGAGATAATTTAATGTGTGTGTGTGTATCAAAAGAATTATATGTTAAAAAAAATTATTATTTTAATTAATGTTATGTTATTTATTATGAATTAAGTTTAAAGAGTTTTATTTAATAAAAAAATTTTAAATGAGTATGCGGTGATATGTAATATGTTTGAAATGAGTGTATATATATATATCATTACAAAAAATTAATGGAATACTAATGAAATTAGTGATAGAAGATTTTTGTCACCAATTATTGATGGATTCCCTTCAAAATTATGATAGAAAAACTAATGTCGCAAAAACTAACACCAAAGTGGCACCAATTTTTTTGTGAGGGCTCAACAACAAAATATTTCATTGCTACTTAGCAATGGATTAGCGAAGAAAAGTTAATGATGTATTAACAATGAAATATTTCGCTGCTGCTTAGTGACGGTATCAAATTCTTTTATATTGGTGATGGATTTAATTTTGTCACTAATTAGTGACAGAATATTCTATTACTAACTTTTTAACTCCAAAACAAAAATTTAGGAATTATTTGAGAGGAAAATTTGGTGACCAATTGGATTTCGTTGCTAAGTTATCAACGGATACGGAATTTTTCGTCACTAATTTTTTAGCTCCATAATAAAAAATTGAAAATTGTTTTGATAAAAAAATTAGTGACAGATTAGCATCAAAATTTTTTGTCACTAATTTTTTTGCTCTAAAATAAAAATTTAAAAGTTGTTTAGTGAGAAAATTAGCGATGAATTTAGTTCCTTCACTAAATTAGTGATAGCCTTTTCTATTACTAATATTTGGCTCGAAAATAAAATTTAAAAAATTATTTAAGTGACTAAATTCTATCTCTAATTTTTTTCCTCCAAAACAAAATTTTGAATTTTTCATTATTAAGCAACGAAATTTGCATTTAATGATGAAAAATTTCATTGCTAAAATTTTTAAGGTCCTATTTATTTCTTCTCTACTTATTTTTTACATTATTTGTTTTATTCTTTCTCCCTTTATTTTCCCCCATTTTCTTTCTTGTATTTTTCTCATCCTCCCTAACCGCTGTCTCCACCTCCTCCACCTCACGCTACCGCCTCCTCCATCGCTTCCTCCACCGTCGCATTCTTCACCGCCTCCTCTACGAGTACATCATTCCTATTGTTATGTTAATTGAAACTATGTAATTTTTAATATTTTATTAATTGAAAATATGTAATTATTAATTTTTTGTTACTTAAAAATGTGTAATTATTAATTTTTTGTTAATTGAAAAAATGTAGTTATAACTTTTATAATTTTAAAGTTATTAAATTTCATTTTATTATCTATAATTATACTTGTTTATGTTTAATTTAAAATTTTTATGATTTATTTATTTTATAATTGATAACATATTGATATTTAGAATTAATAATATATTAACATTAAAATTCAATAAATTAATAATTTATAAGTATGATAATCAAATTAGTAATATGATGAATTTATTAATTTTACTAACTTTAATTTTTAAATTAAATAAAAAATATTTATTTTTTAATAAAAAGTGTATATGTATAAATATAAAATTTTAATATATAAAATATTAAATAAACTTATAGTGACGAAAATCTATCAAACTAGCAATGGACTCGTGATGAAAATTTCTGAAGTTAAACTTAACAATGGAATGACGATGAAATTTTTCGTCGCTATTCTGTTACTTTTTCTAGGAACGAAAAATTTGATCTCTATGTCATCTCTAAGCTTTGCTTTGAAATAGTGACGAAATCTTAGCAACAAAAAATTCCGTCGCTACGGCTAATAACTGAATGAAATTTCCTCACTAGTCCTTAATGACCATCAGTCTAGCAACAAACTTAAGTTTGTCGCTAAGGCAATTTAGCAATGGAATATGACTGATTAGCGATAAAAAATTTTGTTGCTAACTTGAAAGATTTTTGTAATGTATGTTGCGTATATACTCTTGCCAATACACAAATTGCTCAATTAATATAATGATAAATAGAAATCATTTCAACAAGAATTGTTGTACACTAATACCAATAAAGTCTTAATTTTCCTATTATTTAGCAATCGAATAATCAAGAAGAAAATAATTAAAAATTGAAATTATAAAAATAATTAAATAAAAATGGGATTTAATTAAAAAAAAACTCTTATGACAATTATTTCTATAGAATTCAAATACACCACAATACCATTCCATAAATATATCAAAAGAATTATTTCAATTGAGATTAAGTTATGCTTGAAGATAGATTTTGCTAAATTACCCAATAATATCTCTTGAGCAGTATTAAGTCTACTATTATTGCATTTATGCCTACTCTTGTAGTCACAAAATTCAATAATAATGCATTAAGTTTCATGAATAATCTTTGAATATCTTTAGAAATTTAGTTTACTCTCGTGGTCTCAATCTCCTAGTTTAATATTTTAAAACTAACCTTAAACTTCCACTCTTGCTCTATCATCTAAAATCTCAAACATCACATATATATGGTTGTTCATACATACAAGATAAATTAAGTTCAAACATATTAAATCAAGATACTTAACACAATTGAAGCAAAATTACTTCATAAATTCATGAAATAAATGTTAGGTTTTCACCCTAATCCCTAGAATTAAAGAATTAGTTCATCCTATAAGAAGAAAAAGAAACAAAGAAGAAGAAATTCATTAAATTGAGTAGAAGAATTTTCTAAAAGAAGTGTTTTCCTAAGCAAATCCCTGAAAACACTGAGAGAAGATGTTCTCCAATCCTCACAAAATCTTCTTTTTATTTGGTGTAGAAGTTGTATCCTTTTTTCTCTCTTAAAAATATGTTCTTTTCTGTCTATGAATCTCTATCCATATTAGGTCTTTGTTATCTTTAAAAGACAACTTGTTTGTGTTTCTCAATTCTAGATCTAATGTTTTGCATGACCCGATGCATGAGTCATGAAATAACCCATACACTTATTTGCTAAGCCCAAATATGTCTATTGAATGGTCAACTCTGTGTCACCACATGGTTAGATGCATGAGCTATACAATAACCCATACAATACTGTTGAAAACTGCAATTTGTCTACTTTTCAAGAATTTTCTGTACGAGCACAGAAGAAACAAAAAATTAACTATTCTAAAATTAAATATTATAAAAATATGGAAAATTTCTAATTTTTAACTTAAAAATGTATGTTAAAATGACTCTTGTTAAACTACCCCAAACTTGGAGTTTTGTTTGTCCTCAAGTAAAGAAAAGAAATAACAAAAGAACTTCTAAATTGCAAAAAACTCCATAATAAACTAACACAATTAAATTCATAAGAAAATTTATGACAATGAAGTTCACTCTCAAAATTTTACAAACAATTCCAAACATAAAATCAATCAAGAAATATGCAAAAACCATAATACACCTTTTTCACTTTTGATGCAATAGCTAGTATTGTCAAACCTCTTCCTAAAATAATTGTATGCATAATTCCATAGGGAAGAACACAATCAATCTCCATTAATACAATTGCATAGTTAATCAAGGATCAAATGTCTTTATTGGCTTGTAATATCACTAGGGGTTAATAGTTTTTCAAAGAAAAGGATATAAGGTATAAGCAAAAGAATTTCAAGAATTAAAATTAATCAACCAACACTAAAAATTCTCATATGTTCTCCAATTTTTCAACTTGTCTAAATCAAATCTTTCGTTCATTCCTTATCAACAATAACTTAAATAATCCAAATTCATCACAAAAACTTAAGAGTAAATTATGTATAGAATGCATCTCATATAAATTTGTGAACTCTAAACAATTTAAGCATTAAATCTCGAAAGACTTCACAATTCTAAACTTTTTCCCATTTTTTCTATTTTTTCTCCACCTCTTTGTTTCTATTTTTTTGTTATGTTTTTTTTACACTAACCCAAATAACCAACAAATTGTAAAAATGCAAACATTACACATCCCCAATTTTTTTTGCTTCCTAAATATCAAAAACTTGCACTTATGCTCAAATATACAATCAAGAAGGAAATTCAAATTTCTCAACAAATATAATGAAAATTCTAATGCTACTTAAAACGTTCAATTCTAAAATTTTCTTAGTAGGTAGGTCATCATATGATTATAGGGTAATAAGGTTATGAGTAGCAAGAAAAAGGCACGTATACATTCTTAGAGTGTATTTTAAGGCTTAAAAAGAGTGTAAAGGATAAAAGTAAAAGGTTTAGATGAGGCTAAATGGGATAACATAAAGAATGCCTAAATCATTTCCTTGATCAAATGTGAGTTAATATCTCATCTCAAAAGATTGTTTACCTTATTCTATAATTAGTGGAAAAGTTTTTAACAAATTAACATGCATATGCTTGAATCTAAATAAGCAATCAATTTCTAGGTATAATGATTCAAGCAAGTTGCTCAATTAACCTAAATAAGAAATTACTTGCATCTTTTATCAAGCTTATGCAAGTGTCCAAATTTTCTAATAAATTGATCATATGCGTAGCTCCATTACAAGCATTTTAACATCCAAGAATTCTCAAATCATGAAGTGATCACTTTCACATTAATTCATTTCATTTTTAGACCAAACGATTTACCCAAAAAGAATACAATCCACAAGAATAAAAGAATAAACCAAATTTCACAAATGAATTAAAAAAAAATTGAAAGAATTAACTCGAATCTTTCCCTAAAAATTTAAATGAAACATTGTCCTCAATGTTTGAAAAGAAAATGAAAATATAAATGCAAGGACAAATAGAAAAATGCTCTCCTTTCATGTGACTTTTTGGACTCATTTGATATGATATTCCATAAATCAGTGAATCTATAACCATCAATTGTTGCACATGAGTTTCTTATGCTAATTAATTTTAATTTATTGATCTGCAACTGTACCACAATTTCCACAAGTACAAAATAATGTCATTCATTTACATACAACTAGAAATTAAAATCATATTCAAAACAAGACCACTATACTATTTTCAAGTTTAATTCATTATTTCATACAATTTCTCAAACCACAACATCTATGTACTTGTGCAAATAACATTAATAACATAACAGAGCATTTAAAACAATATAGCTCAAAGTAATTCTCAAGTAAACTACATTCCCACAAACAGTTTAAATCCACAACTAAGCAGTCTAATTCTATAAGGCACTTGCAAATTATGTCATCAATCTCCCCTAGAAATTTCATCTAATTGGCTCTCATGCAATAATAATAATCAAACTCAAATTTTTCCAATAATTTTCAAAATCAGCAGTGATAGCATCAACATCAATCAATCACTAAAACCTATAAACCACAATAAAAATAATAAAAGTTCCAATTCTGGCCTTACACATTTTGAGCACGAATCGAAAATAACCATTCTCACCTACAATTGGAAATAACCAAAATATCTACAATATCCACATAATTTTCACTTGTTTAAAATTTAATTCAAGTAAAACAATATAAAAAAGAAATAAAAAATGTTGAAATTAAAAGTTCACTATTTTGGTGTGAGTTTTGCTGTTGGGATCCCATGAATGTGAAAGGAGCTGGTGCCAGCCGTGATGGAGGAGCCAGATTGGTGCTCAATGAGGATGAGGTATTGGATTTTCGTGGTTAGGTGTTTCTCCTCGAGAAAAATGAGTCAAATGAAGATATGATTGGCTTCTTCTTAGCCATCATCTTGAATCTGAGCAAGGCGAAGTTTGATGGTATTGTATGAGAGAAAAACGAGGGCACTTCAATGAAAGAGGAAAAAGAAAATTGGAGAAAAGGGAAACAAATGGTTCAAGAAAAGAGAAAAGATAGATTAGGAGGAGAAAGGAAGGTGGGGGCATGAGGTCGTGATGGCGTGGGAAATAAAGGAACGAGTTTGGGTAATGGGATGTGGGTCACTGCCATTTAGGATTAAGGAGAAAATAGAGTGTTCAAAATTTTTATTCTTCTAGGAACTAGTGAATAAAAACCTAACTTCTAGGTTGGTTTAACCTAAGTCATAAACCTTTTTGGATCTTGACAATATAGAATGATCAGTACTAATACTTTCATTTAATGTTGTTTTATAGATTATAGGTTAGTTTTTTCTTTAGACGTTGGATGGAATTCAAAATCTCTAACCTTGTAAAGTTCATCCAAATTTACGGTGTGTATATTTTAAATCGCAATCGCAAACCAGTCACAAGGACGAATGAAGTTAGGCCAAACGAATTTATGGGCAAATTTGCAGCTGCGACATAGTCGAATGAAGTGAGCTTGAGTCACAGAGGAATTCGCGGTGGGTATCATGTCTGGATTTGCAATTGTGACTTTCATAGTAACAAAGGACGAAACCAAAGCCAAAGCCACAATCACAACATGCCAAGTGTCCTAGCTAACATGTTGAAGATAAAAAATTGTAATCGCGACTTAAGGAGTTGAAGTCTCCTCACCAAACAAAGGAATTCGCAGCCTCAGTCGTGTCGAAAGTGATAAAATAAGTTACCGTTATTATGTTTGCTTTGAAAATATGGAGAAACTTTTCAGATATTTACAAATCACAAAACCTTAAAGTATTTATTGAGCTAAAAAGAATTAAACATGAGATAGAGGCGATGGTTAGAATCATTTAAAGATTATGATTGCACCATTTAGTATCACCTAGGGAAGACAAATATAGTAGGATATGCTTTGAGTAGGAAATTAAGAGCCAGTGAAGCTTATTTACCGATATTTCCATTATCTTATTTATTTTAGTTACAAGCTATGAATGTGGAACTAAACATATGTTGTCCCTCATGGACCAAAAATGAAGGGTTGAATTGGTGGACAATTTTACTTTTGGAAGAAGGGTTAATTAAGCAAATGTAAGAAGAAGTAGAAGAAGAATATAATACACAGAGATTTATAGTGGTATGAGTATTAACCTATCCTATATCCACTCCCCAGTTCTTCCAATTAGGTGTTCCACTAATTTTTAATTGTGTCTTCAAGCTCACACCTAACTTTATAATTTGTGCTTTGCAAAGGCTTATACACAACTTTATAAGTATTTCCCAAGGCTAACACTCAAACCTATATAAGAGTTTTCTATTGGCTCACTCTTAAACCCAATCCCAAAGGGTGTTTAAAGCTCATATCAAACTTCTTACAACTTAATAACAAAGAGTAAAGAAGAGAGAGAAAGTTAAGAAATAAATTTACAAGAGTTTTGGTATTAGTAAATGTTATTGTCTTGCATTTATGTCCATTTGGTGGAGTATTTATATGTTATATGCAACAAAGAGATGTTAAAGATAAAACTATTTTATAATTGGTGGCAAGATCTAGTAATGTTTGTTAATAAAATTTATGGTCAAGACAAGGAATTCACGGCTGCAACTCAAGTTTCACTTTGAATTTTGCTTTTTCATGGTTGAGATCTTCAATTGTTTCTAACAAATAGTATATGTGTCATTTTTGCATCAGCTCATCTAAAAAATATAGTCATGCGAGTCTTTTAGGTGCAACTGAAGATTATGGGCGTTACTTCTATCTTATTGGTGCAACCATGGTCACACTGGCGAACCTTGACGTTATTGTCCACTGCGAATCCAACTAAAGTCTTAGAATGATGTAACTTGGAAGGTCGTGGTCAATACAAGGAGCATCACAATCGCTATTTGTGTTTCATTATCAATTCTTAAGACATATGGCTTCATCTAGCTAGTTACCTAAATCCCTCTAAGTTCTTTTGATAATTACAGTTGCTAAGGGTACCGTGATTGAGACTGCGAACTTGACTGTCCAAAATGTGTTAGGCTTTGATTGGGATAACGATCACTATTTACTTATAGCGAGCGTGATTTATGAGTACACCTTGAATAATTGTTCCATTCAACCTTCAATGAAATGGAAACTTTATTCCTGTAATCACCATACTTAGAGAAGATGATTAAAGTCTTTCAATCTATGTTGTCAAGATTAAAATTGAATTTTTACATGGGTTTGACCAACTTAGTCTAACAATATGCAGAAGAATGGGGGTGTTAATTCCTACATTTCAAATGAGACCAATATTGCATGATCGAATTAAAGAAGCACAACGCAAGGATCCAAAGTTATAAAGAATTATTAAAAAGGTAAAATAAGGGAGACATATTAATTTGAGATTTAAAATGATGTCTTGATGTTCGGATATCATATTTGTGTGCCTGATTTCATAATTTGTGAAGAGAAATCCTAGAAAAAAAATACATGATGCTCTATATGCCATGCATCCAAAAATTATGAAATTGTATAGTACGCTGCAATCTCATTTTGGTGGCCTAAATTAAAGAAAGATATGTCAGCCTATGTTTTAAATCCAAATAAAACCTAAAGCACCATTGGGAAAATTGAAACCATTGATGATTTCAGTTTGGAAATAGAAAAAAAATAATCACAGACTTTGTATATGGTTACTAAGAACTTTAATGAAGATCGATACTATATAAGTGATCATTAATCAACTAATTAAGTAAGCTCACTTTTTGCCTATTCAATGAGGTAGTTCATTTAAGCACTTAGCTAAGAAATATGTGGATGTAATTATCAGATGACATGGTGTTCTAGTATTCATTGTATCAAATAGAAATTCGCAATTTACATCTCAATTTTGGGTAAGTTTGCAATGGGCCTTGGGTACCAAATTGGCTTTCAGTACTACTTTTCATCCTTAATCGATGGACAATTAGAAAAGACAATTTAGACACTTGAAGACATGCTTCGAGCTTGTGTGATAAAATTTAAAAGTGCATAAGATGAATATATTGCCTTGGTTGAATTTGCTTATAATAATCGTTATCATAACAGTATATAAATGGCACCACATGAAGCATTATATGGAAGAAAATGTCGAAGTCCTATTTATTAGGATGAAGAAGGGAGCTATGTTTTAGAAGGGCCAGAACTAGTGCAAGACACTGTGGATAAGGTAAAAGTAATCAACAACAAGCTTAAAGCAACATATGATAGGTAAAAGAGCTATGCAGACCAACAAAAAGAGAAATGGAATATAAGGTGGAAGACAAAGTGTTCCTCTAAGTTTCACCATGGAAAAAAATAATTCAATTTGGAAAAAAAAGGGAAACTAAGTCATCGATACATAAGGTCATATGAGATCTTAGAAAAAATTGGTCCCTTAGCTTATAGGTTAACACTACCACCATAGATGTCCCAGATTCATGATGTATTTCATATCAATATGCTCAAAAAGTGTTGATATGACCCTACACATATACTTAGGGATCTAACAATAATAATTGTAGATGGTACAAGTTATGTTGAAGAACTAGTGAAAATCATTAGTTGTAAGATAAGACAATTATGAAATCAAGAAATCCCTTGAGAAACCACTCACAAGAAGAGGCCACATAGGAATCAAAGAGAACATGAAAGACAATATCCATGTTTTTTTAATGGGTGTTGAATTTTAAGGATGAAATTTTTCGTAACAGGGAAAGAAAATGTAACATCCCTATCCCCATTCATTATGAACATATGCATTTCATAAATGATTTGTAATCTCACATGAACATAGTCATTGCATAAATGATCATTTATATATGTGCATTTGATAAGTATGACGATAACACTTGCACCATTGGATTTAGGGCACTTACACATTTGTATTGTTGCATGTGAAATTGTCATATCTTGTGTGCATATTATAATATCTTAAATAATGTTGATTTAAAACTTATTAAAATTATAAGGAGCATATGAGAATTATTAGAGGGACAAAAGTGATGAAGGAGTCAAGAAAAAGGACCAAAAGAGGAAAATTAAACTTCCAACCAATAGTAGGAAGCCATCATGATTTTGTCCTATTAAAGTACGTATAAAAATTGAATTTTCTTCCTTTAGGAGCATATTAGAGAGGAAAAGCATAAGGGCAGCAAAACAAAGAGAGAGCTAAAAAGGAAAGGAAGAAAGAAAGGAGAAGAAGAAGAAGAAGAAGAAAGCTAGCTAGGAAGAAACCCTAAGCCTTTTCAGTTTTGGCAAAAGGGGTAAGTGATTTAATCTTTTTCCCATATAAAATTCCTCCATTATAACATGCTAAACATGCATAACTAGTAAGAATTATGGAGAAATTATAGATGGTGTT
Source organism: Omphalea diandra (assembly GCA_949677035.1). Taxonomy (NCBI): domain Eukaryota; kingdom Viridiplantae; phylum Streptophyta; class Magnoliopsida; order Malpighiales; family Euphorbiaceae; genus Omphalea; species Omphalea diandra. The sequence goes on from CATIWR010079052.1 coordinate 94,668, forward strand.
CATATATGGAAGTTGTTAGAAGCATAAGAGATATAAAAGCTTATTGTGTTGGTTTTGTTGTTGGAGCAGATTGTTGCACCCATTATTTGATAACCCTAGAAGAGGAATTAAGAAAAGTGTAAACATAAAGGTTTTAGACTTATTCCTCATCTAAATTCATGTAAAACAATTTTGCTTAATATGGTGTGTGTGAAGAGTTGTGGCTCTTGATTATGAATGGTTCATAACATGCTGAAACCTCCTTAATCTGGCATTGTTCATATATTTTAATGACATTATGTGCTGATTTACACAAAGTGCAAAAAATTAAAGTTATAGACCTATATTCCCTATAGATTCCTATAAAACAATTTTGCCAAATATACTGTGGGTGAGGAGAAATTACTCCTTAATTATGATTGATTCTCAACATGTTAAAACCTATCCACCTTGAGATTGATCATTTATTTTAATAACCTTATAGACTGAATTAGATAATGTGTACAACATGAAAAATGTTCTTTTATGTGTTATATAATTATTGGTATATCAAATTTATAATTAGATTTGTACAATTTGATATATGACTAAAATTATAAGACCTAATCAAACTATGGTCACAATAAAATAGGGCATAATTCAAAATTTTGCCATATTTTCTATAGTCCTTATATTGACATGAATTTTGACTTCAATGTATCATCATGTGTTTAGTTTATGTAGAAAATGAGTAAAATCATTTGGATAAATATAACAAAAGTTATTATTGTGAGAGTGTAGTAAGGTCAAGCTGTCATATAAGAACAATAAGCATAAATACTAGATCCACTTGCATAGAATGTGACCATATTGCATATCAAGCATACAAACTCATTTTGATATATTTATAATCATTTATGTATCAAATGTTAGGATCTCAACTTATTAAGGAGGCCCAAGAGAGATGGTCAAACCTATCATAAAGGTTGGTTGCATCAAAGGTGAGCAAAAGCCATAAGTCGATTCTAATGTATATATGTGATTATTTTAAGATATGATTGTATTCTATTATGTGTACATGTGATTAAATTATGAAATTTTACATTCGAATACAAGTTAAGTGAGAATTATATAATCTTAATGTTTATTTGTTATACGATTATGAATGGACACTTGCTTATGGAACTAAAAGGATTTGTCTAGCTAGTCAAACACTTGCAAGTCACTTGACAAAGGGACCAATATGTCCTATTATGGCACAAATTATTGATAAAATGAATCACATGTTACATGCTGGCCAACAAAATCAAATGAATCACATGTTACATACTGGCCAGCAAAATCAAATATCACTTAGATAAGATGAATTTTAGAGAGTAGTGTTTGCCTTACAAGGTCATAAAAAAATCAACCAATCTATTGAATTTGCATTTACATAGTCAATTCTTATACTTATAATATGTCCTAATAATATTTGATTATTGATTGTGCCATTAGAGTCTTATTATGTTTTTATTCATCGAGTCGCAACTCATCAAATTGTAATTATTTTTTCCTTAAAAAGTGAAGTAAAATGTGTGCATTGTTTAGAGAATAAATATACACATGGAGCATAGATTGTTGACTGAATTCCAACTCTGTCTCCTTGTGTCATGTACATATACCTGTATTGGCATCTGTTTGTGGTCACCAACATTAAATGGGTTGTATTTAACATATACATACATTAAATAAGGTAATTGATATGCCTTTTTCATTTTGTACGAATGATATGTTAACCTTTATACATATGAATACTTGGACATAAAGTCCATGCTTAATAAATGGAAATGGGTGTTACACTGTCAACCTAAAAACTATTTACAAGTTAATCCCACTTATGTAAAGTGGCTTGAGAATTATAATTGAGCACCTAAGAGATTTTTAAAATTGAACAAAAGTATTAGCTCTTACTTAACTATGTTGTCTCTATGTATTCTTCTACTTAGCTTTCTCATCTCGATCGTGTTTCCTCATCTAAATTGAAATCTTTATGCTTAAGTGATCTTTAAGGGAAAATTAAACATGGGAATTTTGATTGTGCTTCTCATGAGCTCAGAAAACATCATGCTTTACCTTTTAATAATAGTCATTTTATTTCTTCTGTTATTTTTTATCTTATGCATGTTGATATTTGGGGGTGATTTCTCTTATAGCTATAATAGGAGGAGCTACTTACTTTGTGATTTTTGTTAATGATTATTCTTAATTCACATGGATATATTTCATAACAAATCATCCCCAATTGCCTAAAGTTTATGCAACTTTATTACACTTGTTAAAGCTTAGTTTTCTTATATCATTAAAACTCTTCGAAGAGATAATGCTATAGAGTATAAAGATAGTAAACTTCTTACTCTTCTCTCTTAATGTGGAACCACTATTCATAGATCCTTTTCATGTACATATCAGCATGATGGTCAAGTAGAATGAAAATACAAACACATTTTACATATTACTCTTGTAATTTATGCTTCATGTCCTAAACAGTTCTAGGAGGAAACAACTTATTTCACCATTTGTACCATTAATTGTATTCGTTTTATAATAACTAGTAACTAAACATTTTTATGGTAAAATTTCTTATTATAGTCTTTTTTATGTTTTTTTGATATGCTTGCTTTGTTTTTTATAGTTACATAAATGATCAAAATTGGAATCTCATTCTCGACTATATAATTTTTTAGGTTATGGTGTTAAACATAAGGGTTATAGATGTTGGAATCCTATTTCCAAATATCTTTGCGTCTCTCAACATGTTTCTTTTTATAAACATAAGATGCTTTGTACTTTTTTTAAGTTTTAAATGTATAAAAATAACTCATTTTTCTTCATTAATATATCCACTAGGCTATTTCTTGATACATCTTTTTTTAGCAATGTTAATGAAACTTTTCCACCTTTCCTTAATAAGACTCCTCCATCTCCCTTTAAAAATTTTAATGTAGGCAAATATTTGATCATATTATAATTAGACCTGAAGCATTAAACTCACTTGTAGATTATGCATTGCCATGCGGTTCTTTTTCATTTCTAGATAATAAAATCACTAGAGTATGTTAACCTCTCTCTTATCCTTATGGTTATCATTATTAACTATTATTGTTTCTTTGTATGAACCTTCCTTTTACAAAACTAATCCTCTTTGGAAACAATTTATGAAAGAAGAACTACAAACCTTAGCAAAAACATACACGTGGGACTTGATAAACTTATTAACTAGTAAATTGATGCACGATCCAAATGGGTTTATGCTAATGGCTAAGTAAAGCAATATAAATTTGATTAATGGAAAAATAGTTTACTAAAGAATATGACATCGATTATGAGGAAAATTTTGCTTTAGTGGCTCGTCTTACCTATGTTTATAATCTTATATCTATTGTGGCTATCAAAAAGTTGAGGCCTTTTTAAATGGATATGAAGAATGCCTTTTTAAATGAAGATCTTTATATATAAAAAAAAAGTTCATATACAAGCTTTACCTAAATATAACCATCCACCTAGTAAGGTTTATCATCTTTGAAAAGCCTTGTATGGACTTAAGTCAGTTCTTTTAGTATGGTTTTCCAAAGTTAATTTCATTATAAGAAAGTTTATGTTTTCCTTTAACTCTTCTGATAATGCTGTTTTTATTCATAAAAGTGATAGGGGATATACTATTTTATTGTTATATATAGATGATATGATCATCATTATATATGATTTATAATGCATTATAAAGTTGAAAAAGTTTCTTAGTACATAATTTGAAATGAAGGACTTTAAACATTTGTGTTATTTCTTTAGATTAGAAGTCTCTTATGATGAATATTGGTTATTATTTGTCTCAGGCTAAATGTATTACTAACTTTTTGTCTTGTGCTAGCTTGATAGATAATAAGATTGACAACATTGTCCTTAAAACAAATATCAAACTCTCACTTATAAAAGGAATTATTTTGGATGATCTTACTTTTTATATATAATTAGTTAGAAGTCTTATATATTTAACTACTACTCGATTAGACATAACATATATTGTTAGTTAATTCATGGCTACTCTTTACATTACTCATTTTGTTGTAGTTCTTCATATCTTTTGATATATCAAAAGAACATTGTTCTATGGTCTCCATTTCACTGCCCAGCCCTTACTTTATATTGCATGCTTATTCTGATGCTGATTGGCCAAGTAATCCTACAAATAGACAATTTACTATTAGTTATTACTTCTTTTTAGGAGATTCTCTCATCTCTTGATGTAGTAAAAAGAAAATAATAATTTCTTTTATTCAAGTACAAATGCAGAGTATATGTTAACAAAATTAACTTCAAACATAAGAGAAAACTGAAAATGAAGGAGAAAAACAACAATGTAACTTGCATTTCAAATATATAAACTTTACATAGCTTACATACTAAGGAGTACTTACTAACTCTTTCATAAATCTAGGAAGTTTGTCTCCAAAAGTATGGCTTAAAGTAAGTTGCAAAGCTTATTATAATATTAAGTCAATAGGCAACACTATATGACATTAAAATATAAAAGATTAGTTAATAAATAATCTAAGCTCCATGTTTTGCAATCATTGTTCCAACAACTTCAATGGAATAGGGCTACAACTTCACTCCTCCTTCATTGCAAAGTTAGAACATACTCGAAGCATCTCCTTTAGTTTTTTAAATCTTCCCTTCTAAAGTCCCTTACTAAGGATATTTGCAACTTGATCCTCTAAGTTGCAATAAAGAAGTTGTCATTCACCTTCTTTTTATGCTTATTTCAATAAATGATTCTTAACTTTTATATGCTTTGTTTTCTTCTGAAAGACTAGATTTTTGAAGATAACAATAGTAGACTTGTTGTCATATAAGACTTCAGTAGAATTAATTTGAACTTGTTTAAGATCCTTCAGTAACTTTTTTAGCCAAATGGCTTAGTTCACAATAGTTGCAACAATAATATACTCTATTTTAGCTTAGGATTAAGTAATAATTTCTTATTTGTTTGAGCTCCAACACACCATAGTTGAGCCAATAGAAAAGCAATAGGTAAAAGTTTTCTTCATATCATCTAATGAGCTTTCACAATCACTATCAGAGAATCCTAACAACTCTATTGTTGTGTTTCTTCTATTAAGGATCCTATAGCCAATTGTGCCTTTCGCATATCTTAATATTCTTTTTGCTGCAGAGAAATGGTTTTCTTTAAGAGATTGCATGAATCTTGAAAGAACACGTAGTGCATGCATTATATTAGGCCCGATTTCTGATAAATATAAGAGGCATCCAATCAAGCTTTAGTAACATCAACTTACCCTTATTCATCATTTTTGCCGAGCTTGACACCTTGAACATTTAGTGTTGAGATAACCTTGTAATTTTCCAAAGCAAATTTCTTTAAAATCTCTAAGGCATACTTTCTTTGGTTGATGAAAATTTCTTATAATGATTGATGAATTTCCATGCCAAGAAAATATATCATTTTTCCAAGATCATTCATCTCAAACACTTTTTTCAATTGATTTTTGAATTCATCAATAAGATGTGTCATGCTACCAGTGATCAGTAGATCATCCATATACAAAAGTACAATTAAATGACCATCATTTTCATGTTTCACTTACAAAGTTACCTCATTGCAACTTTTGGCAAAACCTAGCTTTAACAAGAACTCATCAATCCTGCTAGGTCATAAGTGCCTATTTCAAGCCATATAAAACTCTCTTCAACAAATACACCTTTCTTTTTTTTGTTCTTTACAACAAATCCCTCTGGCTGGGCTACATAAGTTTCTTCTTATAAGTTGAATTTATGAAGGTTGACTTAACATCCAATTGATGCATAATCCACCCTTTGATTAATTTAAGCCTGAACTCCCATTTAAATCCAATCACATGAGCTTCATGAAGCTTTTCTACCAACATGCAAGTTCCAATTCTATAATGGAATTAATTTCATCCTTCATAGCTACCCTCCATTTAGGAACCTTGAATGACTCCTCAAAGCTGATATGTTTTGCCATGGCAAGATCACACTTGTTATACACATTTTTAAGTGACCTATAGCCTTTTACAACAACTTCTTCATCAGGTTCATTACTTTCCTCTCCAACTTATTCTTGGGGTAAACACACTTCAACTTGAATTTTCTTTGAAGGTAGCATAATAGACTTATCCTAATCCTAATTTGTTAACTCATCAAACTTTAACTCTCTATTTACAATTATCTTTTGTGACTTGAATTTTGGTACTCTATAACCTTTTCAATGTGTGTTGTAACCTAAGAATATCCCAACTTCAGACCTTTGATCAAGCTTATCCCTCTTCACCTGTGGAACATGAATGTATCAAGTACAACCAAAGACCCTGAGGTGATTGACAGTTGGTTTGACACCGTACAGAGCTTCATATGGTGTCTTAACCTTAATAGCCTTAGTTGGAAGCCTATTAAGTAGATACACAAAAGTGTTGGTTACCTTAACCCAAAATTGCTTAAAAAGACCCTTCTTAAATATCAAACACCTTGCCTTGTTCATAATTGACATGTTCTTCCTTTCACTTACATTATAATTATCTTAGCCTCAATAGTGTTAGTTAGAAGCCTAGCAAGTAGATACACATAATTGTTGGTTGCATTAGCCTAACATTACTTAGGAAGACCCTTCTCAAACATCAAACACAACAACATGTTCATAATTTACCTTTTTTTTCTCTCACTTACACCATTATGTTGAAGTGTGTAGGTTAATGTCAGCTGATGATGTATACTAGCCTTGTAAAGGTAGCTTTGGAATTGGGTTAAAGAGTCTTCAGTGCCAATGTCAGACCTAAAAGTTTTGATTGAATGTGCATAATAGTTCTCAACTGCAGCTTTAAACTTCAAGAAAGTGTAAAACACCTATGATTTTTGCTTAAGAAGGTAAATCCAACAAAACCTAATTAAATAAAAAATGAAAATAACAAAGAATCTATTGCATTCAAGAAAGGAATTTTCATTAGGATACCTACATCAGTGTGAACAAGCTAAAGTTTTTTAGTTGGGCTTTAAGCTTGGTTTGCTAGAAATGGAAGCTTTATTTGTTTGCCGATTTGATAGACCCCACAGACTCCGTCATGTTCATATACAACATGGATTTCATTTACTAAACCTTTGCTTTGCATTTATTTTAATGAGGTATACTTAAAATGTCAAATCTCTTATGCCATAGAATAGTCTCATTAATAGTGTTATTGAATGCCTTAATCTCAGTTTGTTTTCATTAACATATTTACTGAAAGAAGCATAAAACCATATGGATTAAAAACATCACATCCATTTTTGTAAAAATACAAAGCATAATCTTTCTCTACCAATCAAGCCACATTTATCAAATTTTATGAAATATCATGCACAAATAACACATCATCAATGAGCTTGGTACCTGAAAGAGACTCCAAAGTAGCTGAACCTTTTCCTTTACTTCCAGTAGATTCCCATCTCTAATTCTTACTTATGAAATGAAGCTTCTATCTAATCCTCTGAAGTTCTTCAATTTTGATGACATGTAGTGTGTGCATCCATTGTCAATAAGCCAAGTGTTTAAGTTATTACAAACTTCACAACACTTATCTTGCATAATTGCCTACACCAACAATAGTTTTTAATGGCTAAATTGCTTGCAAGCCCTATACTAAACTCTAAACCTACACCAACAATAGTTTTCAATGTCATTCTCTTACTACAATGTGGACAATGTGGGTACTTGTTCTTTCTTCCTCTTGACTTGCCTCCAGATTGCTCCTTCTTGTCATCAAATTGCTTCTTTGATGGAGAATAAGGTTGTGATTTGCTATTCTATACACCATAAATGCATCTTTAAAGACTTCTTCTTGCTTGTAAAGCTTCCTTTGTTCCACTACTTGCAAAAAGGTTGCAAGTTAAGTCATAGTAATTTGTGACAAGTCCTAAGAATCTTAAGTGATTAGATCTTGGACCCAAATCTTTCAGGCAAGGTCACTAAAACCTTTTCAACAATTCTCCTCTTTTGTAGCTGCTCACCAAGCAATCAAATTTGATTCACCACCTTCATAACTTTGCAAATATACTTCTTAATGGACTCTAAGTCCTTCATTTTAATGAGCTCAAACTTTTTTCTTAATTTGAGTAGTTGCATTTGCTTTGTCTTATCACTCCTTCACAAATTTTTTTATAGCTTATCCTAGGCTTCTTTGGCTATTTCACAAGCCATAATCATGGTGAAAATCACATCATCAATAGTTGAATGGATGTAAGACAAAATTTTAAATTTCTTTGCAACTTACTCAAGTGGTGTTTGATCCAAGTCAAGGTTGGATTCTTGAGAAGAGGTTAAGGATCTTTCTTTGTTTCAACAACTTGCCATAGATTGAAAACTCTTAGATAAACTTTCATCTTCACTGCCCAAATTAGGCAGTTTTCTCCATTAAGAACAATGTGGAGTAACACTAATGAAACTATTGGAAGCCATGAACTAACAATCTCTCACATGTTTAAGGTTAATTTTAGTAGGTTAAGTTGACTTATTTCTTTTCTTCACTCACTGCCCTTTAATGATCAATAAGCTTTGATACCACTTGTTAACAAAATTAACATGAAACACAAGAGAATAAATTAAAAATGAAGGAGAACAACAACAATATAACTTGCATTTCATATAGATAAAGTTTACATAACTTACATGTTATGGAGTTCTTACTAACTCTTAAATCTAGAAAGTTTGTTTCCACAAGTATGGCTTAAAAGTAAGCTAACATACCTATTACAACATTAAGTCAAAAAGCAACATTACTTGACATTAAAATATATATGATTAGGTAACAAAAAATCCAAGCTGGAAGCTTTGCAATCACCATTCCAACAACTTTAATGGAACAGGGTAGCAATTTTAGTATAGAGCCCTTTCTGATGCTATTACAAACCTTCTATGGTTAATATGGTTGTAGCAAGGTATAGGTTGTCTCAATCCAATGCTATAAACATCTATTGGCAAAGTCAAAATGCCATTAATAATATTTTTCGTGAGCACACAAACACATTAAAATTGATTATCACTTTGTTGATCATCTTCTTGTCAATGGCACACTCATCTACTTCAATACCTTTTATTGATTAAACAGTTTAAGTCTTCACCAAAGCCCATCCTTATGGCAGTTTCATGACTTGCATTTCAAACTCAAGTTAGCAAACTCTTTGCCTACTTTTGTTTGAGAGAGGATGTTAAAATATAATTGACTTTTTAGCCTAAATCATAGTAATTTGTACCCTTAATCATGGTGATTTATATAATTATCAATGATGCAAGATTACATGCCTTTAATTTAGGTTTTTTTTTTTTTTTAAGTTATCGAACTTTATTTCTATTATTATTAGCTATTTCTACTCGTATAAACAGATCTTGCTTTAGGTGTACAAATCACAAAAAAAAAAAAAAAAATACAAAGTTGCTTTTTATTTTCTCTTCTTATCCTTTATTAGTACTTATAATTATCAGTTATCAATGCAATTTTTTATTCCCTAAATTACATTATTTCTTAAAGTATTTAGCTTCTTAAACTACTTAGTTCCTAAAATTTTTATTTTCCAACTGTTGGTAGTTTTAGTGAAGCTATATTGGTAGATTTAAGGACTCAAAAAGAAGGTTATAGTTGTTTTATTCTTCACTTAATCTTCTAATAGAAATTGAAAAGGCCTATCTATTGATTGAGATACCGCACATCTCCACTATATTTACATACTCAAATATCAAAAAGTCACGTAATTATACTATTTTAACACATATTTCAGCTTAAGATGATACCAACAAAGCTCTTCTCTTAAGAGAATATGAAAAGCCAAAAAAAAAAAAAAAATGCAAATGTTATTGCTTGCGAGACAAGGAACAAAGGATCCTTAATAGCGATGGCATCAAATAGTGTAAAGGACCAACTGTTTTAAGCCCCGCTAGAAGTCGGTGGCGTCAAAGCTCAGCACCCCACTTCTCCCCACACACCATCCACCTATTTTTTCTAAGATTCATAAGCAAGTTGTTAGTGTACGTGCCTATTCATAAAGGTTTCCATGCCCATAGGGAATTTAATTGACGAGCCAAAGATGGTCATGAGTCCTCCAAAAGTAAAGCTGACCTAAGTATCTTGGGCATTTATAGGAAATCAACCGATTTTAAATATCTTCTTCCAATGGTCAAATAAAGAAAAAGAGATGAGAAAATAAAATTAGAAGTTAGAAAAAGTACAGCCACGTGAGATGTGATATTAATAATGTATTGCGATTAAAATCATGTTTATTTTTTTATAAATTTTATGTAGAATTTTATCATATTTTTTATTTTTATCTTTTATCAATTAAATTTTATATTCATTTTATTTATATAATAATAATGTTTAGAATATCTAAACACGATCTAATATAATATTATTATCATCGAAGTCATATCTAGCATTTTAGATATTATTATGCAATCACATAAAATGAATAATATTGATATAAAAATTGATATGATAAAAATATAAAAAAAATAAAGAATATATGATGAAATTCTATATTAAAATTTTTAAAAAATTCAATCAAATCCTATTTATGATGACACTGTTCATCATAATCGTGGGATCATCTTCTAGTGTCTATTATGGCATCATCTACAAGTATAGTTTCAAGATAAAATAATTCTGAGTTCACTAAACTCAAGTTTAAGTGTAAACCAGAGTTTTGCCCAATATAAGCCTACTTGTTCCTGATTTCTCTACAACAGTTATGATATTACAACAATAGATCTAATCCAACTACCATAGAAAGTAAAACTTCACTATCTGAGATAATATTTCACTATAACACTGAGACATTAGTGCATTAACCCATGGCATTAACTTATGATAACAAAAATAAATAAATATCAAATCGACAAATATTATATGCACTCTAAGAATAAGGTCTCAAAAAGATTAAAGTAAAATTCAGGAAAGCTTTTGTTCTGGTAGGCTGTAATTATCAATGTCTTCCTTTTTCCTTTAATATTCTATTTGTCAGCATCTTTACCATCCTTCACTTCCCAATGCTTGCTTGCTTTCTTTTCTCTTTTTTTTTTTTCCATCTCACATTGCTTGATAAGTAAAGAATAACAAATGTACTAAAATTCAATCAACAACTAATTAACTAGAGAGAAATTCACAAAGTTCAACCATAGAAGGATTGGCCTCAATGATTCCAACATCCCACAATGGATCTTGCACCTAGACACTGAAGATTGCTAATATTATGTTTGTTTCAATTCTAATTAAATTTCATTTTATTTACAAATAAATTTTTTATAGAATTTATTTGCAAATAAATTTTTATGTTTGACATATTATAAAAAAAAAAATAGAATTCATTTAGTTTAATTATAACAAATTTCAAGGATTTAATGATATAAGATTCTAAATAAATTTTCATTTATGCCAAATATATAAAATATGGATTGATAAATAAATTTCATAAAAATTACAAAATTCATTTATACCAAACACAATGTAAAGGAAGTTTCCGTATGGGCGCAGTTGAGAGTTTTCAATCAGTCATGCCTTATAAGTAGGGGTGTAATCGGTATACCGCGAATACCGAAACCGCGAATTTTACCGATACCGCGAATACCGAAACCGAAAAATCATAATACCGATACCGATACCGAATACCACGAAAACCGCCAAAACCGATACCGCTAAAA
>CATIWR010079065.1:0-43912 GCA_949677035.1 Omphalea diandra
TATATATATATATATATATATATATATATATATATATATATGTATATGTATGTATATGTATGTATATGTATATGTATATGTGTATATATGTACATATAGATATATAAATACATACATACATATATATATATATATAGACACACACACACACATACATACATACATAAATGTATATGTATATATGTATCTATCTATATATATATATATACATACATACATACATACATACATATATATATATATCTATCTATATATATATATACATACATATATATATATATATGTATGTATGTATGTATGTATGTATGTATGTATGTGTGTATGTATGTATGCGTGTATATATATATATATATATATATATATATATTCTTCTTAATAATCTCCCAGACATAAGGGGAAGCTTCGAGGTATATCTTTACAAACAATTTGGAGCTTCTTTTACTGTAAGCTTCTTTGCCCCTCTTCTCTTTAAATAGGCGTTCTTTGAGTCTACCACTGTCTCTAATTTGTTCTTATCCAAGAGCTGGTGTTTAACTACTAGTCCTATCCTTGCTTCATGTTACATGATTTTGGATTCTAGTGCATTTGATGTAGGAAGGATCCCCTTAACTATATTTCCTCCAAGTAATTGGGGGTTTAGGGTTCTCAGACAAGCAGTCGAGTCATTAGCCACTTGCATTTGAAAATAAGCTAGGGCAGCTTGCATTAATCAAACTAAGGCTGCTTGAAACTCTGTCAATGTGTCATCAGTGGCGATGTTAATGGCAGGGGAGATGATAGTTTCTAGGTGGTTAGCATTATGTGAAGTGTTTTCCTCCTCCTTAGAGAGATAGAGGATGCTTGTAGAAGGGTTGGCCATTTTCAACTTAAATTTAAAGTGTGAATTTGCAAAGAGATTGTAGATTAAAGAAAAAATCAAAAATGTTTTTTTTACAAATGATCCTAATTGATGGTTTTTGACCTCAAACTAATTAAGGTAACCCTACAAAAGGATAAGAAAATTAAGCTAAAGGAGCTGGGTATCCCACAACTATTTCAATGCTTAAGTTAGATTGTGTTTTTATGATTGAAGATGAGAGTAAGCTACCACAGTTAGCAAGAGTTACGAGTGAATAAAATAGTGTACATGTTTCTATATTGAGATATTCCTTTTAAACTTATTTATAATAATTGTTGAGTGTATTAAACTAATCCCAAAATATGAGAAAATATTTTTTCCTGTAATTATATGATTTTCAAATATTAAGGAAATGAATATCTTTGGTTTCTCCAATTGCTTGTGTCTGCTAACTGTTGTTGATGACTATCCAAACAGTATTGTTGTTTGATTTTCAAATTTCATTCGTCTAAAAAGCTACTTGTTCTTAGGGCAAACAACCATTCATAAATTGTTTGGTGATGTGAAGGTTATCAATATTGAAAGCCAAAAATTATAAATATATAAAATCCCATAATGATACTCAGTTTGGTATAAAAATTAAATAATAATTGCCAAAGCATGTTTATCGAAAGCTTTAGTAATTGAAGTTTTGAACCATTTAAATAAATAAATCTTATTATAGACATTAAAATTTAAGTATCTAAAAATACACCATGCTTACTATAAAACTGAATAATAATTTCTAAAGGATTTTGATGTAGGCCTTCTGTAATTGAAGTTTTTAGTGACATAAATAAATAAAGTTTATTGTAAATAATAAGATTTAAGTATCTTAGAATGCAGATCTTCAAAATAAATAAATGCTAATACATAAATTAAGAAAATTATATATAAGAAATAATATTGGAAACCAGAAAATATAGATATGAGAAGCCCCAAAATCACATCAATAATAATTTCGAAAGCATTTTTATTTAGGCCGTTAGTAATTAAAGTTTTTAGCCATAAAATAAAGAGATGGAGTTATGAACATTAAAATGTGAGCCTGTTAATTGGTGGACGGTGCAAATAACTAAATGTGGGCGATAAATGAAACAGAATGTTGGAGGAAAAGAAAAGGAGGTTTGAAGAACACTATAACTTTAATATTAAACATGTAGATAACTGAATATAATCATATTGGAATAGCGACCATAGAAAACATTGAAAATTTTCATTTTACTATCAATAAAGGATATTACAACTGTTTATAGAATTAGACAGTAGTTAATCTTTAAAAGTGCCAATTAATTACAATTCAGGCACCTGAAGGATGCAAAGTTAAATTAATTTAGAGCCAATTTCTGTTATGGTTTTTATAAAATCAAACCAGTAAAGAAAATTTAATTTCTGGGTTATGTAATGAAATTATTTGAAGATTAATTTTAGCGGCGATAAACATCTATAATTAGCTGTTATTAAATAATAACCAATGAAAAACAGAAAAACCTTAGTCAATATTAAGCAATAAATGAGCAGAAAATAATATATAAGCAATTGCTCTGTGACCAAAATGACTAATTTGGTTGTTAGAAATAAGGAGTTAACAAATAAGAAGCAGGCAAAATTTTAAGGTAAGAGAAATCAAAATTTAGTACTAAAAAATGTTAAAATTTAAAATAATTACAGAGAAATACTTATAGATTACTGTCCTAAATTATTGAATCCAACTAATACAATAAACAAATTATTATAATTATTTCAACATCAGCTGGTAAGAAATAGTAGATTTTAATTTTTAACAAACAGAAATTAATTTGTTTATCAACAATGTTAAATGTAGTGTTTAATCTTTTATTTTATCTGAAACATAATTCCATTGCTTTGTTAAACTTTTTCTTTTATATAAAATTGATTTTGTAAAAGTAAAAGGCGAAGCAAACATTATATGTAATTACTTTATCTACAATAGCAGCAATAGGTAAATTGCTACAGTTTTCCTAAAATAAAAATAAATATGAAACCTAAATATCAAAGTTTAAATATTTTGTGGTAGCAAACATGCAGCTACACTTTTTTAATATTATAATATTTGAATTGATGCGAATTGAAAACCAGAAAATCACTCTCCAAAATTTCGTGTGCATGGAATTCCATTCTTTTCATAATATAATGTCTACATTGATTTGAACAGGGAAATAATCGTACATTGGTAAAAGCCGTAGTGGTTCTGTCAGAATTATTATATTCCACGTTTGCATTGATTTACTTTTTGCATTATAATCTAGCATTGCATAAGATGATACAAAAGGTTAAAAATAATGCTGGTGTAGAGATGATAAAAATTATGAATATCTGCTATACGAAATTTTTTTAAAAAAAATTCTATAGCATATTTACATTGGCCCTTAATAATGGAGATTTAAAAATGATATATGTAAAGAAATTTAGTGCAAGAAATAAATAAAGACTTAAAAATGATCTAAGTGAAGAAATTTAGTGCAGGAAATAAATAATTAGAGTCGTAAGCAATAGAAGAAATTATATTGTAATATAATTATAGAAATTACATTAAATTATAATATTATATTTATATCATAAAACTAAATTATAGTTGTAATATATAATTTATAAGAATTTTTATATTAATTAAAATTTTATATTATAATTTTATGTTACAGTAATATATAATAATGTAATAGAATTTATAATGACGTATAATACATTAGAACGAATAGAAAGAATGCACAAGTTTCAGGATCCAAAACCAAGATATGAAAATCTCAAAGTTGAGGGAAAGAAGTAAGTTTTGAGAAATCTAATTTTTAAGCATAACATAAACGCCATATTTTTACTGTTTAAATTTCATCTATCAACATAAAGTATAGACAATAGGAAAAATTCAAAGTACAGAATTTGCAAAATTAGTTTAATTTTCATGAAAGCAAACGATTTTCGTACTGGTCATGTAATTAGAACAGTAGGCTCCCATTGAAATGGCTGAATAACATCAATAGTTTTATTTGAAAAATCAAAACCCGAAAATGTGCAAAACAATTTTTTTTTTTTGTACTGGCATAACTACATATAAGCAACTCTCATTAAGAAACAAATAAAGTAAACAAAAATTTTACTAAGGAAGTATTTGGCATTCTTGAGAAAAGAAACTAAAGCTGTAAGAGCTAGTATTGTTAGTTTAAATAATATAAATGTAGACAAGAAGTAAATGAAAATAAAAGCATAATAAATATAAAATAAATCAATGTTTTGAGGCTCGTGTATCACATGATTGCCTTAAATCAGATTTGTCTCTCTCACTGTGGGTGTTTGACAATATTTAGTGTTTATTTTCTATAAAACATAACAATAGCTTAACACCTCAGTTATTGCTCTAAGCAAATTAAAATATATGTGTTTTCTTTCACCAATAATCAAAACAAAATTTATACCTCTATGTATTTTAGACAAGAGGATAACATCTTTTTATATAGAAAATTACGTGATAAATGAATATACAACTTAAAACTACATTAATTAAATAAAGAAAAACTTCAATTATTAAGAAGTTTAAAAAAGAGTTAAAACGGGGCTGTTATACATGTTAACCTCATTTACTAATTTTTTTAATACTAGTTTCACTTACTAATTCTAATTTTTCCAATTCCCAACATAAATAAAATTGATAAGAAAAGAGTTTTGACATGGTGATAGAACTTAAAATCAAAACTTGCATAGGATAGGTAGGTGTTATCCTTTAAACCTTCCATTGTGAGATTATATTTACTTTACTAGCTGAATAGTAGATGAGATGTCTTTCAACTATTCTGCTATTTATGTAAATAATGATATAATTCACATAGGAATCTTTCTGACATAATTATGTTCTCACTATTATGTTCATTTTGGTTGTGAACATCTCTCTAGTTCTACAAGAGTTTCTAAAGAATTGAGTTGTACATAATTCTCCTTTGAAACTACCCCACTCCTCTCTTACATAAGGGATTTCTTGTGAACAATTTCCAAAATAATCATTAAAAGCATTCGCTTAACCTTAATTCATTCGACATCATTGTTTTTATCGTACAAATGGACAAGAGGATAACTCCCACGACAATCTTACTGTCATTACAACTAAGTCGTCCCTTTGAACCTAGATCTTAAGATCTCTGTTCAACTAGATTAGGTTTCCATTGTATTGACATTTTCTTTCATGAGTTTTAGTCTCATTCCCCTTAACAACTTTATCATTCAACTTTTTGTTTAACCCTTTAGTTACTGGATCCACAATGTTATCCTTTGATTTTATATAATCGATAGAGATAACTCCATGTTAGAGTTGTTGTCTAATGGTATTATGTCTTCGACATATGTGTCTTGACTTACCATTATACATCTTACTTTTCGCCCTTCTAGTTGCAAATTGATTATCACAATAAATGCAAATTGGTGGTACAAGCTTTATCCATCTTGGAATATCCTCCGTAAAATGGCATAACCATTCTGCCTTTTCTCCATATTTTTCAAAAGCAATAAACTCATACTACATTGTGGATCTAGCTATAATCATTTTTTTGAGGATTTCCATGACACAACTACTCCTTATAGTGTGAACACAAATCCATTAATAAATTTTGATTCTTTTATGCCAAATATTCACTATATCCTTTTAAAACAGTTTGATATCTTAAGTAATGCAACTCACAACTATGAGTATATTATAAGTATCTAAGTACTCTTATTACCCCATTCCAGTGATCAAGTTTTGGATTACGTAATTTACTTAGTGCGTAAGCAATATCTGGTCTGGTACAACTCATCAAGTACATCAAACTTCTTATCACTCTAGCATACTCCACTTGAGCGACACCCTCACCTTTATTTTTAGCAATATGTAGGCTCAAGTTTATTGGTGTTCTAGCTATGCCAGAATCACCCTTGTTGAACTTTTCATGGATCTTATCCATATAATGTGATTGACTTAAAATCATACCATTAGATGTTCTCGAGATTCTTATCCTAAGTATCACATTAGTTAATCCCATAACTTTCATGTCAAATCTTAAATTCAACATATTCTTGGTAGATTTGATCATCTTATTATCACTACCGATAATGACCATGTTATAAACTTAAAGACATAAAATGACATAACCATTTGGTGTATCCATGGCATAAACACATTTATCAGATTCATTGATTTTAAATCCAACTGCCAACATAGCGCTACCAAATTTTTCATGCCATTATTTTGGTGCTTATTTTAAGCCATACAAGGACGCCACCATTTGACAAACTTTATGTTCTTATCCTAGAACTATGAAATCCTCAGGTTGTTCCATGTATTTCTCTTCATCTATATCTCCATTTAGAAAGGTAGTTTTCACATCTATTTGATACACTTCAAGATTTTGCAAAGCTGTAATTGTAAGTACCATTCTAATGGAGTATATTCATGTCACATGAGAATATGTATCAAAATAATTAAGGCCTTCCTTTTGCTTATAACCTTTGATTGTAAGTCTAGCCTTATACTTATCAATTGATCCATTCACTTTCATTTTCCTTTTGAAAATCGATTTGGATCTTAAAGGTTTACTTTTTGGAGGAAATTCCATTAGTTCCCATATATGATTTTGCATGATAGAATCAATTTTATTCTCAATGGAATCTTTCCATAAAGGACCTTCTAAAGAGATTACAACTTCTTTATAAGTTTGAGGCTCAGCTTCTAACAAATAAGTTAGAAAATTTGGACTAAAAGATTTTTCTATCTTTGCTCTTTTGTTGTGTCTTAGCTCGTTCTCAACCCCAAGTTCTTGTTGTTGGTCCTGGCTATTCTCTTTAATAGTCTTATGTGTTCATTCTTCATTGGACTTACATGGAAATACATGTTCAAAGAATGATGCATTTATTGATTTCATTATTGTATTTTTATGTATGTTAAGGTTTTTATATTCATGAATTATTAATTAATAAGCACTACTATTATGTGCATAGCCATTGAAGATGCAATCAATAGTTTTTAGACCTATCTTTACCTTTTTTGATGTAGATATAACTACCTTTTCACACTCATAAGTATTTTTAGGAAGGCTTTCTTCCTTTTCATAACTCATAAGGGGCCTTTTCTTCCTTTTTCAAGGTATCTTATTTAAAAGATAATTAGCTAATAAAATGGCTTCTCCCCATATGTTCTAGGGTAATTTAGAACTTATTAGCATTGCATTCATCATTTCTTTTAAGGTAAGATTTTTGCTTAGCAAAACCATTTTTCTATGATGAATAAGGTGTTATGGTTTCATGTATGATTTTGTGTTATGCACATAACTCACCAAATGGTGCTTTATACTTACCACTTCAGTGACTTCTCAACACCTTTATTTCTCTATTAAGTTGATTCTCAACTTCATTTTTATAGAAAACAAATTTCTTTATAGTCTCGTTCTTACTTTTTAGCAAATAGACATAAAAGTATTTTATGTTGTCATCAAAGGTGATGAAATACTTATTGCAACCGCTTATTTGTACAAATTTTAAATCACATACATCATTATGTATTAAGTTAAGGGATTTTATATTTCTTTTAATTGTTTGAAAAGATGACCTTGTTAGTTTTGCCTCAGCATGAATTTCACATTTAATTTATAATCAATTGAAAAATTAGTTATATGATTTGTTCTTGGATATTAAAAGTGGCAGAGTTATCCATAAACAACTTCTTTCCATTATCAATAGGTTTAAAGGATAAGAATAAGACTTTGTCTAAACATATGTGCCTAGTGGCACCGGTGTCAATGCAACATTCCTTTGGGTTGGACCTAATAAGGTTCACTTCAAACATCACACCACATAGGTTTATGTCTGAAATATCCTAGGTGATTTCATCAACCATATCTACCTCAAGATTCGTGTTCCTCTTAGGCAGCCTACACTCCAAGGATTTGTGACCCACTTTGTTACAATTAAAGCACTTTCCCTAAAATTTCTTCTTTGAAACTCCCCCTTAAGGTTTTAAACCTTGGTTTGTGCTTTTTAGACTTTGATTTGAAACTTTACCTACTCTCTATAATATTTGCCTTAGCCATAAAAGGATTAAACATTCGATTCTTAGAGTTTCTATTATTCCTTTTAATTTAAAGCCTAACAATCAACTCTTTAATATGTTCATTTCTTTTCACTTATGCTTAAGGTAATTCTTGAAATGCTTCCATATAAGGGACAACTTCTCTATGATAACTGTTATGTTAAAGGTTTCACCAAGGCTCATTCCTTTAGCATAAATCTCATGTATTTTAAACTAAATCTCTTGTACTTGACTGACCACAATTTTGGAGTACACCATTTTTATAGCTAAAAATTAGCCCACTATAAATTTCTTAACACCCACATCTTTTGACTTATATTTTCATCTAAAGACTCCCAAAGCTCCTTAACTGTTTTCATTGTACTATAAACATTATGCAATGAATTAGCTAAACCATTCAACACATAATTTTTGCACAAGAAATCAGAATGATTCCAAGCATCAAACACAATTCTAAGTTGAGCATCTTGCTCATCATCATTTAGCTTAGGAGCTTCATCAATTAAGAATCCGCAAGATTCAAAGTAGTCAAGTAAAACAATATTTTTTATTGCCACCTCTTAAAATTTAACCCATTGAATTTTTCAGGTTTTCCTTCATGATTCACAAGAATTGTGATAGACACAAGGGAAGGGATTTGAGTTCCAACACCATTGTTTGAAGTGCTTTCCATTTCTAACAGAAATTATAATGAAATATTAGAGTCACCAATTTTTTCAATCCAGTCATTATTCAATTTTTTTTTATATTATATGTTTTTTTTCTATGTGGACATATGTATGTGTGTGTATCTATATTATAAAGTTTTTTTTTTTAGAAAAGTCTTACTTTAACAACTTGTTTGAATGCAATAATCAATTTTAAGATTGCTAGTTTAAATAATATAAAAATAAATAAGAAGTAAATGAAAATAAAAGTATAATAAACATAAAATAAACCAATATTTCAAGACTCGTATATTACATGACTTTCTTAAAACAAATTCACTCCACATCATGTGTGTCTGAGAATGTTTAGCATATGTTTCCCTAAATAAAACAAAAAAACAATAATAGCTTAACACCTCAGCTATTGCTTTAAGTGAACTAGAATATGTGTTTTTTTTATCACCAATAATCAAAATAAAACTTATACCTCTATGTATTTCAGACAAAAGGATAACACCTTTTTATATAGGAAATCAAGTGATAATAAAAATATAAGTTAAAACTAAATTAATTCAATATTAACTAAGCAGAAAAAATTTCAATTGTTAAGGAGTCTATAAAAGAGTTTAAAATAGATTTGTTATACATATTAACCTCATTTACTAACTTTTCAATACTAATTTCATTTACTAACTCTAATTTTTCCAATAAGTGTTGCACTATAAATCATTAATGATGGTCCTTTGATTGTCAAAGATGGTAAGTGACCTGTCCAATGGATGAAAAAATGTAAGCTTTAGGGGACTGTATTTGCCACAGCCACTCCGATGCTCAAGTTAGTATGATAACTTTGACAGCTTGAGAGATTAAAGAACTTATGAATGAGAGCAAATAATAGAAAATCCTAGGAAAAACATACCTTGGTTATAAAAGAGATTATTAGTTATACTATTATTAGTCCTAGATTATTCACAGACATGCAAAAAATAGTATTTGTGAGGTTTGTCATTATTATTTCGAGATACTTGAAAAAGTATGTACTATATAACTGTCATTTGTTATTCGAACGTTGCAAGTGTAACCGGCCCTTGTCAATCCTTGTCTACTAGTGAAAAATTTTAAACGTTGTTTGATGTTCATTTCCACGATGTTCATTCTTTCAAAGGAGAATATCTTTCATTTTGAGGACATGTGTCCTAGAAATGGTGTTCGACTAGATCAACACTATCACTAGTCCTTTTGAAAGGTCTTTTTTTTTCGACATTTATGTTAGGTGTTTCTTTTAGCTGGGGTGTTGATTCAACCCTAGTAATGTTCATATTTTAAACATTGTCATTTCTCCTATCCTTTCAGTTGTCATGCTGCTTTGACTTTTATGTCAATTGGGATTCTCGAAGCTTACATTGGGTCCTCATATTTATTAGAGGCATGACTGCTGAGGTATTTTTATCTTTTATATAAGGTGTTGTCAGTTTTTCTTCTTATTTCTTTTGTCTTTGGAATTTTCTTACTAATCATTCTTGATTTCTTCTTTTTTATTTTTTTTAGTTCCTTTACCATTCTTATTGATCCTCTACTTCAGGTACTTTATTATTATTTCTTCAAATAGTTTCTTCTTCTTCTCTTTCTTTTGGGAGTCATGGGTGAAACTATAGAATATGCATTAGGTAAACTTAGGAAGTATCAAAGTTGTATTACTGTTAGGGATTTGGATCATATTTTATCCCAATATGAGGTACTTGACAGGTAATCATGTTGTCAAGCTGAGTTTAAGGTTTATGATCATACCGACATGAAAACTATGGTAGTGTACAGGGAACAAATGGAGGTTGGGCTTTATTTTCCCCTTTATCTCGCCTTGTTAAGCTTTTTTATCACCTATTTGATTCCTTTAACCTAACTTCACCCAAATGCCATTAGAATTCTTAGTGGTCTTATTGAAATTTATTGAGTAAAGGGCCTTAGGCTTATAATATCGCACGTCTAGTATTTGTACAACATCACCCATAGACCTATTGAACCATTTCTAGCCTTAATTGCCAAAATAAGGAGCAAGGTCATGTTCTTCCTTTCCCCTTAAAAAATTGATTAGATAAAATTTTCTTCATCTACCATTCCCTGAACTTTGTAAATCTTCCCTAAAAATTATAGACAAACCTTTTTTCCACCATTAGCCATAGGCGAAGACAATGGGAATCTGTTGTCCTTAGTTATTGACGAATGTTTCAAGATTCAACCTTCTTGGAAATCGTAAGGCTATTGAGTCTCCTACTAAAAAGATGGAAAGTGGTGACTAGTTTGAAAAGGAGGCTAAACCCTCTAAACCTAAGCCTAAGAAGAAAAGAACCGAAGGTATACAATGTTTGCTTTTATGCTTTACACTTTCCTAATATCTATTAAATATTCTGTAATACAGATGAGATGGAGTTTCTTAAAAATGTTGGGTTGATTTGGATACTGAGGAGGATGATTTAGATGTCATTCCTCTGAGTACCAAGGGCAAATCTGCCACGAAGAGCTTTCTCGCTTTGCATTTAAGGTTGTCTCTAATGCTGATTTGTGAGTCCTTTCCTCCTCCACCCATTAAGAAGACTTCCCCTTATGCTCATTTAAAAAAAAGGCAAAGGCAAAGTAGTGGAGAAAGGGAAATAAAGGGAAAAAGAGGAAGAATCCATTCGTGGTGAAGGAAAGCAACTTTGAATATGAGGAGGGGGCATGAGAAGATAAAGGCCTTGTAGGCTTTTAAAGAGAAGTGTTCGGATGTAAGAGATGGTTGGAGACTAAATTAAATGGAACTGTTTAAAACTTTGCCATTTTGTGATAAGTTCTTAGACTTTATCAATTTGCAACCCAATTGTCAAAAGTGTTTGGGCATTCCTTTTGTCGAACTCAAGCACACAACACTATATGCCTTTTTTAAGGCTTGCGGGTGCTTAAGGAGAGTCAAAGGAAGAGATGTACCACTAAAGAGTTCTCTATTATAAGTGTATAGTACCTTCTATTCTTTTTGCCTTTGGTTTTATCTATGGTTGTATATATAATTGTCCTTTTTCTGAACAGGTGGCTTAAGCCCAAATAATAGAGCTCATAGATAAGCATGGATTAGAGGTGGCCAAGCTTTGACATATATATGCCAAAGAGATAAAAGATGAACAATTAAAGGTGTCGAAGCTGAACATGCTTTGACTCTGAAGGAAGGAGAAGTAAAGTAGAAGGAGGAATAATTGGAAAAAAAAGATAGTCAACTAAAGGTCATTTGCTCTGCAATATAGGGCCTACACAGCTGTATAGAAGGTGTTATAAATGTTGGTAAGGTTAATGAGGCAGAAATGTCTGCCTGATTCTTCTTGGTCTTGATAACTTACAGGCAGACTGTGAGGAGGGTCTTGGAATAAGATCACCCTAGGGTGGGCTTCTTCACTCTAAAATGCATAAACTTAGGGAAATTTTATGAAGGATGTGTTGCTCGAGTTCAGAGAGATAACTGTGGGAAATTGGCTTTTGATACTTCATATCCCATTATTAAATTCCAACTAAACGAGAAGGCTCGCACAATGAAGGTGGCGAGGGGGTATCAACTTTTAATAGCAAACTGGATGTAACCTTATTTAGGATGGCAAGACCGGTTCCTCTACTAGTCATTCTTGAAGGGGGTGTATAGGGTGCTACTGTTCCCAAAGGGGTTGCTATTGTTCCCCCCCTTCTTCCTTTGCTGCTCAGACTTTTAAAAATTCATAAGAGGTGGTAGATCTAGAGGAATCTCTTATTTTAAAGGAATAATCGAATAAAGAAGACCCTCCTTCTGAAGGTGCCATGGACACACCAGCTATTGCAGATCCTCCTCCCCTTTCATTAAAATAATTATGCTCCTTATTATATAGTGTAATCCCTTTTATAATAATTTCTTCATTTACTTTCCTATTTTCTCATAACTCAAAATGAAAGAACAAGTAATAACATATATAAGCTTTCATGCTTATGCTCGACAACTTATAGTTAGTCCTTTCATGGCGAACAAACTGGGCTAAAAAGCTTATAAGTTTATAATTGTGAATAAGTATACCTTAGCTACATATGTTAAACTTGAAATAACTAAGTGTGAAGCCTTCAAGTGCTCTAAGCTCAAGAAATGTCAAAGAATAAAGATTCATAAGAGTACTTAGTTGATACATAACTTAAGTAATAAGTTAGACTTAGTGTAAAACTTAATAAGTTTTCTTACTTTATATTGAGATGAAACGACTTGGTAACTAAACCTTATAAACCTGATCATGCAATGAGGAAATTATCCTGATCGTGCCTATGAACTGCTTTTAGAAGTCTTTAATTATAACAGATGTTTTATGGCTTTAGGCGGGAGAGCTGAACCTATTACCCTTTTCCTTATGGCTATTTAGGTTAGCCAAACCTATATTTTTAAAGTGATTTTTAATTTTCACTTAAAAGAATTTATGGCTTTAATAAGAGAGTTGAACCCTTTATTCAATAGAATTTATGGTTTTATTAAGTGAATTGAACCCTTTCATAGAGATAATGAATGTTATAGCCTTTTAAGGGGGTCAAACCCTTTATACAATGGAATTTATGGTTTTATTAGGTGAATCGAACCCTGTCATAAGGATGATGAATGTTATGGCCTTTTAAAGGGGTCAAACCCTTTATGCTCAAGATGTATTGAAATACTTCTTTAATGATAGTACTTGTGAAGATTATCTACATTCTAAGATCTATGAATCACTTTTCCTTCTAGTATTGCTAACTGGCAAGTGACATTTCTTATCACATTTTAGACCAAATATGGGCCTTCCTAATTAGCCCCTAATTTTTCTACCCCAATATCTCCTTTGCCTATTTCAACTTTCTTATCCTAAATACAAGATCTCCTTTTTGAAAAGATCTTTGGTGAACTCTTTTGTTTTTGTATGAAACAACCTTCATTTTTATATGTTACTGTGCAAATGACTATTTGCTCTCTTCGCTCTTTAAATAGGTCAATGTGCAATTTGACTCCTTCATTGTTAGCCTCAGGAACAAATGTTGAACTCTTGGACTACCCATTCTGATCTCTATTGGAACCATTGTTTCCATGCCATAAGATTGGCTAAAGGTTAATTCTCTATAGGCCTTTCTTAGGGTCGTTCAATAAGTCTAGAGGGCATGAGTTAGTTGTTTGGCCCAGTCTCATTTGGCTTCATCAAGTTTGTTCTTTAGTCCATTGAGGATCGTTCTATTGGTGACTTTCACTTGCCTATTCATTTGAGGATGGATAATTGAAGTAAACCTTATATTGATGTGAAGATTCTTGTAAAATTGCCTGAAGCTATCATAGTCAAACTATTTTCCATTATCTATGATGAGTGTATTAGGGATGCCAAACTTGTAAATTATTTCTTTCTAGAAGAAATTCTCTACCTTTTTTGTGATGATGATGACAACCACTTTAGCCTTTATCCACTTGGTAAAGTAATCAATGGTGACGATGAATAACTTCCTTCTTCCTACTTCTAAGGGAAAAGGACCAAGAATGTCCATTCCCTAAAAGGCAAATAGCCAGGGGCTAGTGATGCTAATTTATTGAATTGTTGGAACTCTTGCGATCCTGTCATGTTTTTTACGCTTTTTGCATGTGCATACCAATTCTTCTATGTCTTTCTTGATAGTTGCCCAAATAAACCCCTGAAATAGAACTTTACGAGCCATGTTGTGTGATCCTTTATAGGCGTCACAAATCCTTTCGTCAATCTCTCGAAGAACATAATTGTCTTCATCCTCAGAGACACATTTCGTCCAAAGATATGTGGCTGATGTCCTAAAGAGTATTCCATCAAGATATGAGTATTTTGTAGCTCTTTTTTGTACCTTTAAAGCTTTCATTTAGTTTTTTTTTTATAATTCTCCCTTGTCAAGGTACTAGATGATCGGTGCCATCCAAGCGTCTGGTTTTGTGATGTTGAGGATCTTTTGTTCATCTATGATGGGTAACCTATTCCCAGATCTCAGACCTGGCTATCAGACAAATATTTGCTTACCAGACCAAATTACTCAAAACCTTTGGTCCTATCTTTATGAAAGTCCTTGGTTTCCATCCTTTTTACCCGTTTACCTTTTAAAATGCATCTCCTTATTCAACTACCGCTTTGGCTATGTTGTCTACTTCCCTGTTCTCCTCCATGGAGATCTGAGTGAATTTCCATGCTTATCCTTATTGTGTGAGTCTGTTGAGTAGTGACTAGCACTTCTTTAGATATTTGGCTAAATTGTCATCTTGGTCTTGAAAGTCCCCCATAATTTGGTTAACAACTAACATAAAGTCATTGAACACTTGTTGATTTTTTGCTTTCACTTCAAGGGTTAAATTTAGATAGATTATGAAAGCCTCATACTTTCCAACATTGTTAGTAGCATTAAAATTCAAGGCATCAACATATATAATCTTGATTTTACCCAAACTTTGAAGTATAACTCCTTCTCTTGCTTCATGTTCATTGGATGCACCATCCACATGCAAAGTTTAAGTATATTTAGTGAAACACTGGTCTGTTCATCATCTACATCTCTATGACAAAGTCAATAAGACATTGGGCCTTCAAGGTTGCCCTAGGTTTATACCTGATGTCGTGTTCACTTAGTTAAAGTGGTTACTGCACCCATTTTCCAGAAAATATCTAATATTTATAAGACTTTCCTTAGTGATTGATTTGTCCGGACTATAATGGTGTGTGCTTGGAAATAGGGTATTAACTTTTTTATTGAAGTTATCAATGCCATAACAAGCTTTTCTAACTTGGGGTACCTTATCTCAGCTCTATAAACAACTTTGCTAGTGTAGTAAATAGGATGTTGTTTGTCATTTGCTTCCAAAACCAGAAATGAGGCTAACGTCTCTTAACCAACTGCCAAATAAATGTAAAATGTTTCACCTACTTCTAGTTGGCTCAAAAAAAGTAGGGAGGGAAGAAATGCCTTGATTCCTTGAACATTATCTGGTAATTCTTTGACCATTTAAAGTGTTTCACATTCCTTAGGCTTTTGTAAAAAGGAAGACATTTTTAATTGATCAGGATATGAAACGTCCTAATGTTGTGATTTTGTTATTCAACTTTAAGACTTCATTGATTATTCTTGGCACTTTCATATCCAAGATGGCTTAGATCTTTTCAGGATTCGCCTCGATGCCTCATTCGAAAATCATGAACCTTAGGAACTTGTTTACCTTTACTCTAAATTTACACTTCTCTGGTTTAATTTCATTCCATATATGTTCAAAACATTTAAAACTTCTCATAGATTGTTTACATGGGCTTCGTTAGTTTTGCTTTTTATAATAATATCATCAACATATACCACTACAATATTACCAATTTGATCTTAGAACATATAGTTCATCAACCTTCAGTATGTTGCACCTACGTTCTTGAGGCCAAAAGTCATTTTTAGTGTAGCAATAAGTACACTGATTCATTACAAAGGTCGTCTTCTCTTCGTCCTTCGGGTGCATCGATATTTGGTGGTATCCTTGAACAACATCTAAGTAGTTATATCTTGAAAGCAAGCTGTGGAGTCTACTAGCTTATCAATGTTTAATAGCGAGTAGCTATATTTAGGACATGCATTGTTTAGGTCCATGAAGTCGACACATGTCCATTAATTACTTCTTGGTTTCCTGACCATTACAAAATTTGCCACCCAGTCAAAATGCTTTACTTCCCTAATAATACATACATTTTGATGTTTAGCTACTTCCCCTCTCATGGCTTTCTGTCTTTCGAGGGCGAACCGCCTCTTCTTTTATTTGACAGACTTCGCCATAGGGTCCATATTTAGTCTATGGAATGTTACTGAAAGATGGATTCTCAGTATCTCTTCTAGTTTAGAAGCAAACGTCTCCATGTTCTCTAAAATGATGTGGGTTAGTCATTCAATTACTAGTTAACTCATATTTGTACCATATTTGATTATTTTGTCAGCCGAAACTTTAAGTTCAATTAACTTACCAACTGGTTCTATTTGCTTTCGTTGTTCAAGATCCACTTGTTTTGTCTTGAACAATTCTTTTTTTTTTGTAAGGCTATGTTGTTGTATTCATTTGTCATCTTCTGGTTCCCTCTCATGGTTACCACCCCTTTAGGTGTTAGTATTTTCATGGTAAGGCATCTTATACTCTCTACTACACCTGTTTCAAAGAGATAAGGCCTTCCAATAATTTCGTTATAAAAAAGCACTTCATTGATGACATGGAACAAAGTTCTTGTTGTTGATGTTAATCTAGATCTTTCATTCATCATTTCTACCATTAAGTGAGTTGTCCCAATGGATTATTGCTACATTTTGCCTAACCCTACAAGCGACTTGCCTATTCTCCTAAGGTTCATTAATGTTCCCCCCATCACCTTATAGGCTTGTTTAGTGATAGTATTAGTCGTGCTCCCCCCATCAACTAGTAATCTTTTAACAAGGTATTCATTTAAGACACCCTCTACAACTAAGGCATCATTATGGGGGGCATCAATGTGTTCTTTGTCTTCTGGACCAAATGTAACTACTGGAAGTCTATGATGAGTAATGATGAGGAAAATTTCTGAATGTAACCATTTCCTATTCGATGTGCTAAGTTGGTCTCCTCTCATGATCACATTGATCATGTGTGTTATTATTTTGTTCTTGGTTCTTGATCTTCATCTCTAGGTCTCTTCCCCTTAGTGTCTTTGAAAAACTTTCTAAGTGTTTCAGTTTATATGAGTCTTTTGACTTCATTCTTCATGTCCCAACACTGCTCAATGTCATGTCTATGATATTCATGGAACCTATAAAATAAAGTCTTGTCCCTCTTGGTAGCCCTATCAGGGTTTATCCTTCAAGGGTACCGTATATTAGTACAATTTTGTTTAATCTTGAGTATAATATTACCTCGGGTGTCATTTAATGGTGTAAACTATGTGTCTACGCTGCCCTTCACTCGGGTGGAGGAAAGAATATAATTCTATAGGGTTCGGCACTGAGAACCATATGTTCTCCTTTCTTGAGTCCTTTTTTGGTTTCACCATTCTCTGTTGTTACTCTTCTCTTTTTCCTTCATCTAATTCAAGTATCTCTAATCTATAGCTATTAGCTCATAGTACAAATCAATGGTCTTTGTGTGGAGCTTATCCCTTAGTTTGTCGAACATGATTCCACTTTTCATGGCCTCCACAGTTGTTTTGATATTAATTGTCTCAATATCCATGGCTTATTTGTTGAATATGTCGATGTACTCCTAAAGGGTTTCACCTTCTCTTTGCCTACACGACCTTAATGAACTTGTTTTTGTCTTACAATGGATGTTAGTAGCAAATCTTGAGAGAAAAGTACGTTCTAACTCTTTGAAAGAATTAATAGGGCTAAAAGGTAGTTGAAGGTACCACCTTTTGTGTTGTTTCTGTGAAAATAGTAAGGAAAACCTTACAGAGTATGACATCAAAAATATCATTGGGTAGCATAGTGGTTTGGAAGGTAGACAAATGGGTACGTGCATTAGAGATCTTTAATTAGAAAAATAGCTTCCTATTTAATAAAAAAAACTAAACAACAAATTGAATTAGAAATATAGTTTTATTAACATTCACTCTTATTTTTAGTTTCAATCTGATTCTTTTTTGGTTTGTTCCGAAAGTGTTTAATATAAAAACTGTTATCACAATAACATCATTAAAGCACTATTTTAAGTTAACATATGAAATAAAATATTGGCGAATAGTATATTTTCTACTTTATTTAACATAATCAGTTATTAATCTTCAGGTTAATTATTACAAACCAGCAAAAGCTATTTCTGTAATCAAAATTCAGTTATTAATAATTTCAAAATTAATTATTATTAAAAACAGATTCAAAGAAAATATAGTTACCCATGAAATTAATTTGGTGATATTGTTTATGCTAAGAGCAACTGACATTAAAATTACTATCATAGTAACTTCATTCATATATATTTTTAAGTTAATGTATTAGATCATACATTATGACATATTCTCTTTTGTGAACAAAGTACTAAATGAAATGCAACATATAGATGAAAGAAATAGTAAGTGAAATGTATAATTAAGGAAACATTGATATTCATATAAGTTATACTATATAGCTTGATTAATTAATTAATTATTGTTAACCTCTTCTAACTTATCGCAAGCAAATATAACGCAAATTACTTTAAATTAAAGACTAATCCATGACAGAATTGTAGCAGTTAACATTGTGTCAAAATATTATATTAAAGATAATTTTGTTTTAATGCTAGTTTCGAAAATGCAAATTTAAGAATTCTTTCATATATAAAAGGGAAGAAATTCTGAGTAAATTTTATATACATAGTTGAAAAATAAATAATTCTCTAGAACGATAGACATAAGAACAAAGAAACCGCTGATGTGAGCATTTGTTCACATGACAAATTCTCTTTCAATTGTCTTCCACCTTAATGCCCTTCCATTAACATAATAATGCTATCCAAATATATATCTTAAGATACACTTATTTTTTAATGCAATTTTTGAAAAATATAGATGATAACTCACTTAGTTTTTCCATGCAATCTTGAAAAATACATAATCAATTTAATTTATTTTTCTATGTAATCATTTAATTTTTTTACGCAACCTTGAAAATATACAATTACTTAATTTTTATAGATTTCTATCTCTATTTTTACTTGTTAATTTTTTTATTTATGCCAACTTTTTATTTAACTCACTAAAATTCAACTAACTATAGTTATTTTTTATTTGTGAGTTTAAAATAATTATAGCACTAAATATTTACTTGATAAGATTAATTTTTTGATAAATCTTATCGATATGAATCACATATTAAGTGAATTTTTTTATTATAAACGTGCATTGCATGAACATAAGCTAGTATTTACATTAAAATTAAAGCAAAAATTTGTTAACAGAGGATCATTTCTACAAATCACACTAAGCTAATTCATAGAAGCAAACCACAAATAATTCCTCATAAAGGTTGAGGAAACTTATGGCAATATATATGCAAGGGTTAAAATTTAAAGTGAGCAACATATTTCGTAAAGGTACAAAAGTGAAGCCAGCCACATGAATAAATAGCTGAAATATATATAAAAAAAAATCTAGTCCAATCGAAGAATGGGAAGACCAAAATATTACAGAGAATTATAATTAATACACGTACAATAAATTTTAGAAATAAATGGAAAACAAAGTCTGAGATACAAAACTTACACTGATAAGCACAATGAGTGTTGTTAACAAATCTGTCTTTAATGAATTAGCAGTTAGCAAAAGAGGGAGGAAAAAAAAAAACAAACAATAACTCAACACTCGTACTATTCTGAATGAGCTAACAGTTAGCAAAAGTAAGGAAAAAAAGAAAAGATTAAATGAAGCCAAGCTAATGCAAACACCATGAGAAATAACTTGTAGAATAGCAGACTGAAATAGGTAAAACATTTAAGACAATGTTTGCCTGATAGAAGTGATTTATTCATTACAAGTAATTGGTATAGGTTGCTATTAACCAAGTAATAAACATATAATGATTGAGAGGGAAAAAAGAATATCAAATAAGGGATAATAATACAAGAAATCAACAGCACTGTTGCAGCTGATTGCAGAAGGAAAAAAATATATTCTCTCAATAACTAAAAATGGAAATAATAATATTATGGAAACAAAGACAGAAATAAACACATTTATAGCTTGAAAAGGCTTTGGTAACATGCTACGTATAGGGGGAGCATGCACCCGAATCATGCAACCCAGAAAAAAAAAAAAAAAAAAAAAAAACCTTAATAAGAGAGTAGCAAAAAAGGGGGAAAAAAGATTTTATGCTGCAAACACTATACTATGTATAATATCAATGACAAATACAGTTGAAGGCAACAAAATAAAATTAATAACGCATGAGTAGAGAATAAATGAAGAATTGAAAATGCATGAATGCTAAAGTATGGTAGTAGTAAATGATAAGTTAAAGAACTTAACAAGAAGAGGGAAGGAGAGTGCCCAGTAGCATTAAATGAAACCATCAGCAACATTTATAGACAAAGTTAGTCTTAGATAAAAGGAGAATGGTTTTTTTTTTTTTTTTGGGTCAAAATTCAGAGGAGAATGTTTACTACCAAAATGAAAGAACCAAATTACTGCAGAAGGTAATGTATAGAAACAATGAAGAAATTCTAGTAAAAGTAGGGAAGCATTTAATGCTTCTAGGGATTAGAAAATAGGCACAAATATTTAAGTTTAAATTTAAAATTGGCGGTAGAAGTAAAACATGCATCGTGATGAAAACACTTAAATAATAAGACACAATAGCATAAAACCTAAACCATCATCTATAATATGACATGCAGTCCTGAAATAACTAACTCTAATAATGTCATAATGCATGAATTATTAGATACAACATAGCTTAAAGATATAATCCATAATGATATGATATTGCATTCACTTAAACATAGAGTATAGATAATAGTGTAGGAATGATAACACTTGGCGATGGTGAACAGTACATAAGCAATGTTGTTTATATACATAGGTGCCAAGCTCTTATGATGCGTTAAAAAAAATAAACATATGGATAAATGGACCTCAAAGAGACAAACATAAGCCTAACTAATTATAAAATTGACAAAATTAGGCAAGCCCATGCTTTAGGCGGAAATAAAATAAACATAATTCATAATAGACAAAACGACAATGATTATATTGTCAAAATTAGGCAAGCCCATGTTTTAGGCGGAAATAAAATAAAAATAATTCACAATAGACAAAACAACATTGATGATGTTGTCAAAATATAGAAAGCAGTGTAGTCGTAATAAAATTACTCTAGCATCAGCAAAAATCCAAAAAATAATAACAAAAAAAAGGATATATTGTTTAATTCCCAGATTATATCCAGAAACAGAAATGCAAAAAAATTAAACCATAACTCAACCATTTACCAAATCTAAAAATAAGAATCCACCCAAGTCATTTTGAAAAAAGGAAATATACATAAATATAACTTAAAAAACATAATCGGAGACTAAAAACACTATTAACAGCCCAGTAACAATACAGTAATAAAGACTTCATTGACATAAGGCAAAATGTAAAGTCATACCACAAAAAACAAACTCTGCAAAGGGAAGGGGAGGAGATAGAAGGTTAAGAAGAATAAAACAAAATAGGCTAACTAACAGCAGCTACGAATTCAAAATTCAGAATATCCGGGCATAATCCTAAAATATAACATGCAGGAGATGCAGTAAATAAAATATAATAACTCCCTATAGCTTAAAACTATATCATTCTGTTTTGGAGTCAGTCAATATATTATTAAGAAAATGAACATGTAAATGCCAATAATCAAAATAAAAAAAAAATAGTGAAACTTTACAAACAATTTAACAAGACCAAACATGAATGACGATAGGAGCAACTATTAAGTGCCCTTGATAAAAGACATGATTCTATTACAGTAACTAAAATAGAGCAAGAAAAAACACAAATCCAACCGATCACTTTAATCTACTTCACCCCGCCAATCATCCAACACCCATTTCTTTTACCCTAAAATTCACAATAGCCATGTAATAAAAAAAATTATCAATATATTACAACAGAGACTATTAGAAATGAAAAGCACATGCGGCAAAGTAGCATTCAAAGTTTTAAAAAATAATATTTAAGGAACAATAGAAGGCAAGAAATAATTGAATGGGAAAAAAGTAAAATTCAAGCATTGAACAACAGCACATAACATATATATATATATATATATATAAACTGTAGGAAGCAAACCGAATAACCAATTTCCTCTTAACATGAAATCGTTGATGTAAACGCAGGGAGCATTTGAAATGAATAAGAAGAGAACATGCAGCAGAAAACTTATAGAGAATTAGGGCTAAAAAAGAAGGAAAAAGCACCCCACCCCCCCCGGGAGGGGAAAAGGTATAAAAACCATACTAGGATCCTCATCGCATGAAATGGTCAATGTTAACACAGGGAGCATTTGAAACGAAGAACAAAACATGCAATAGGAAAACGGAACAAAATCAAGGCTACAAAACAAGAAAAAATTTAATAACAACAAGAAAAAATTTAATAACAATAACTCTCTAAAAATTTTTTTAAAAACATACCAGGATCCTCTTCACATAAAACCGTCAATGTTAACACAAAAAGCATTTGAAATGAAGAATAGAACATGCAATAAGAAAACAATACAAAATTAGGGCTAGAAAAGAAGTGAAAATTTTAATAACATTAATAGAAAAGAAAGTATAAAAAACATGCCTGGACCAATTGCATGATCAATCGCTTCAAATCTTCGGAAAATATAAGTATAAAAATCATTTGAGAAAAAGAAGAGAACATGCAATAGAAGAACAGTAGGTAATCAAGGTAAAAAATGTAGGTTGAAAAATAAGTATAAAAATCATTTGAGAAAAAGAAGAGAACATGCAATAGAAGAACAATAGGTAATCAAGGTAAAAAATGTAGGTTGAAAAATAATTAATAGTAGATTGTATAATGCCAAAAGAAGGTGACAAGAAGAGAAATACACAACATAAGAGGAAAGGGAACATAGGATTTTGGATCAATGAAACACATGGTAGAGGCAGAAGCAATTGTTTTTTTTTTTTTTTTTTAGATCTAAGGTAATGTTTGGTAAAATGTAATGAGATGTAACAGAATGTAATCAAATATAAACTCAATAAACTGTTAAATTAAAATTTATTTTGATTACATTATATTGTATTTCATTATATCATAGCAAGCATTGCTTGAGATGTGGTGAAGAAGAGAAAGAACAAAACAAATGTAGGAGAATGAAAGAGAGTAGCATTGTAGTTGAAATAAAATAGCATTTGCAATGAAGGAGGATTGTGACAGTGATGACAAGAAGTAGGGTTTTTTTGGAGTTGCAAAATGTGAAAGAAGAAGAGAAAAGGACAAAGGACCTACTTGGCCCCTTAATTTTCCTCTAGACCTTATAAAGACAAATTTAACTTTTTGTTTAATTAAACCTCTAAATAGTGAATTATTAGGCCAATTAACAACTAATTTTAGCTTAAAACAGAGGTAAGCTACACAATAAGTGTTTAGAGAGTAAAAATCAAATATTATTTCTCTCTCTAACGGATTGGCGGGATTAACAAAACCATTCCCATCAATTTCGTCTTATATTCTCCTCCCACTTTAGAAGTCCTAATTTATTGACTTTTATTTTGAGTAGACTGTAATATTGAGAGTGGGTATGTGAGAGACTAAAGTTCTATTGAAGTCATCGAAGAAATTTGACCTTGAAGAGCAACATTTTGGCATTAGGAACATATATTGGAGTTTTTGCATTATTGGATATTATAATATAGGTATAATTGTTGTTGATGGTATAGTGTTTGGTGTTGGATAATATGCTATGTAAATGAATATTGTTTGTTTTATGGAGTTGAAATTATATATAGAAGCAATTGGCACAAATTTGATATTGATTTCCACAATTGCAAGCAAAAAGAGGAAAAATTAATTTATTGTTAATGGTCCTAGAATGTGGTCCAATATGATTAAAAAAAAAAGTGAATTAATTTAGTTTGTTAAGCACATGGATAGCCTTTTGTTTGTTGATTGTTGCATTATTTACTATTAGTTGTATGCTGTGAATGTGACATTAGAAATTCTCGTTTATTACAAGATGGATAGATGGAGGGCAAAATTTAAAATACATCATAGAGGAAGGTTTATGAGAGATGAAAGACCTAGATAACTTGGAGGAGAATGTGAGATGATTAGGTGGAATCTATCAACTATCCAATTCTTTCTTCCTTCCTTTAAGATACTTACAACACAAATGCTAGGCGTCTAAAGCTCATCATTATCATGTCATTTAAATTTATATTAGGTGCACACATTAAGAATATATTAAACAAACATAAGTAGCAACAATAAAACAAGATAATTATATAGTAAACCTTACACCAAAGTAATGCAATCATACTCCAAACTTTATAGTTTAATTTCTATAATAGCTTTAATCTTACTTAGATCTCATTTAGTGTCTTTAGAGGTTTATTTCTAAAATAACTTAAATCTTATTGAGGTTGGATTTGATACCTTATCTACTGATCATATATCTAAGGAACTTACTTACAGTTATATCAAAAACACATTTTTCCATATTAAATTTCATACCATATTAGTCGAAGTTGTCAAGCATTTCTTTCAGGTCTTTTAGGTGATCATCCTTCTTTCTACTTTTTATTACAATTTCAGCTACATATGCCCCTACTATTTTTCCTATCAACCTCCTAACATTTTATAGATGAGCCTATTATATGTCACCTCATCATTTTTTGTGCAAAATTCCATAACCTGATAGTAATAAGTCTCCATGTTTGTAATCAAGCTTGTCTTTTCCTTATCATCCTTGTTCATCTTGATTTGGCGGTACCCATTTGTTGCATCAACTATGTTATATCTCTTATGATGTATATGGAATCTATTAGCTAGTTTGATGTTCAACAAAGGGTCATTATCTTTTGGTATGGTTATGTTGAGTTTGTGAAGTCCATACACATCCATTATTTTTTGTTGGCCTTTTCACTAGTACCACATTAGACAACCATTTTAGGTATTAAACTTCTCTAATCGCCCTTATTTCCATAAGTTAATCTACTTCTTTAGAACTGATCTTCTACTTTTTAAAGGCATGTTTTCCCTTTATCAGTTTGACGTAATGAATAAGATTATCAATGTTAACCTTGTGTGTTATTATATTAGGATTAATACTTGCATCATCTTATAAGGCCCAAAGGAAGGTAGACATATGCTTCCTTAAGACCATGAATATGACTTCTACTAATGTATGTTGAGCATCTATTTTAAGCCTCAGGTTCTTACGGGTTATGTTAGACAATTTCATTTATTACGTCACCTCTACTCTTTCCCTCATAGTTAATATGTCTAATGGCTTGATTGGTAATGCTTGTTTTACCTCTTTGAGATTGAGAATGTAGGCCTCTTTTATCAGTCACTGATGCCCTTTACCATGACTATTCCTATTATTGTAAGAATTTTCATACATAAATATTTGAGATAGAGGAAAGCTCTTGTATCATACAACATGGACTAACCTAAGATATGTTACATGCGAACCAAATGTCTGCTGCCATAGATACTACATTTGCTCATCTTCTTTTTATGTTTGAGTGCTAGTATGAGGCTGACTAATCCCTTGACTATAATCAGTTTGCACCACAGTACTACGAAGGGGGTTAGTACTAATTAAAGCTTAATCATGGATTAATCAAAGGGCCTTGAATGTTTGAAAGTTGTTAAATTTATTGAGCTCCTAATGTCTACCAACATCTTTTTCACTAGGTGCTTATATATGATGCCTCCTATAATTAAAGCATTTGCATGGGACTATAATATTTTTCCTATCTTTTTATTTAAATGTGATTGACTTGAGGCTTTCTAGACCATAAATAGCTATTGTGTAAATTTTATATGTACACTTTTTTCTTTTTATGATCCTATATACTTTATATTTTTTATGATGCTATCTCCATGTGTTAGTCCTTCAATAATCATATTGATAACTCTTATAGGTTTAGCTTGATTTTGTCTCTTATTATCCTTTTATTTGGTTTTCCCTCCTTCAAGTTGGATCTGTCTTATTAATAAACTAACTTAAGGCTCCTTTATACACAAATTTCTTTATTTCTTCCTTTGGGTGCATACATTCTTTGGTATCTCCATTATCTCTATGAAACTACAACATTCCTACTTATATTTATTATTTACAAATCTAATGCTTACCTGAAGAGTAACAAAGAAAAACACAAACACATATTTTGGATGAATAATTAGATGCCTAAAACTATGAGCTCTCCCTTCCATATATAGGTCAGACACAGTCAATCAAATCTCACAATTATAACACTAATTTCTCTCAATCAAATCCCCTAATTATAACATTAATTCCTCCTTATTTACGATAGTAAAATTATCCCTCAAAAGTCAATCAAATCCTACAATTATAGCACTAATTCTTTCTTATTTACAACATCAATAATATCATTTAATTGCTGATATTATGCCCCAATTATAGCCCCTAATTACAACTCAAAAATAATACATTTATATTGACATTATCCCTTAATTATAGGAGATAAATATTCTACAAGATATCATTGACACCTCCCTTCAAATTGATGCTGGTGAGTCTAGCAGCATCAATTTGTTTACAAAAAACTGATGGCAAGCACGAGTGAGATGTTTTGTGAGAATATCTGCAATTTGACTATCTGCAAAGATATGTGGAAGAGTAATAAAACCTTTGTCAAAAGCTTCTCGAATTGAGTGACAATCCATCTCAATGTGCTTGGTCCGTTCATGAAATACAAGATTTGCCACAATCTGAATAGCATTAGTATTGTTGGCATAGAGAGGAGTAAGACTAGATTGCGGATAACCTAATTTAGAGAATAAGCCACATAACCAAGTAATTTCTGA
This sequence comes from Omphalea diandra, assembly GCA_949677035.1. Classification (NCBI taxonomy): domain Eukaryota; kingdom Viridiplantae; phylum Streptophyta; class Magnoliopsida; order Malpighiales; family Euphorbiaceae; genus Omphalea; species Omphalea diandra. The sequence goes on from CATIWR010079065.1 coordinate 27,106, forward strand.
ACAAGCAGAGGACATAGCATGATATTTAGCCTCAGTGGAGGATTTGGATACTCATTCTTGTTTTTTACACTTCCAAGAAATTAAGCATCACCCAAATATACACACAAACCTGTAGCAGAATGTCGCGTATCGGGACATCCAGCCCAATTTGCATCACTATAAACAATGAGATGAAGAGATGTACTAGATGGAAAGAAGAGTTCGTGAATGGGAGTACCAAGAAGATAATGGATAATGCGTTTAACTGCGACCATATGTAAATGACGCGGTGAAACCATAAATTGACTTATTAAATTAACTGCAAATGAGATATATGGTAGACTAATAGTAAGATAAACAAGACTCCCAATGAGTCTCTGATATAATATTGGATCTTGGATGGGATCACCTTCATTTTATCGATATTTGCTATTAACTTCCATAGGTGTATCGACAGGAGTAGAATCTTGTAAGCCTGCTAAGTGAATAATGTCACGAAGATACTTATGTTGGTTTGCAAAGATTTGCTACTTTTGTGAATTTCAAGCCCCAAAAAATAAACAAGAGATCCAATATCTTTCATGTGAAATGAATCATGTAGAGAGGCTTTAAGTCACTGAATCTCACTGATGTTAGTGCCAGTGATAATAATATCATCCACATAGACAAGTAAGATAACAATACCTAGGAAGTCTTTCGCAAGAATAAAGAGGGGACATACTGGCTTTGCACAAAGGAATGGTAAATAAGTGTTTGTCGAAATTTCTCAAACCAAGTACGAGCGGCTTGTTTGAGCCCATATAATGAACGTTTCAAGTGACGACATCTGCAACATTAGAAGTCTTCAATCCCATAAGAGGCCTCATGTAAATGTCTTCTTAGAGATCCCCATGAAGAAATGCATTTTTGACATCCATCTAATGGATAGGCCAATCCTTAGAAGCTGCAATAGCCAAAATTGTATGAATAGTAGCCATTTTTGCAATTAGAGAAAAAGTTTCCTCATAATCTATCCCATATTTTTGACAATTTCCAAGAGCTACTAGACGAGCCTTATAATGATCCAAAGATCTATCAAATTTCAGTTTGATAGAAAACACCCATTTACACCCAATGGGAGTGATAGAGGTTGGATAAGGTACTAGATCCCAAGTATTGTTTTGTTGTAAGGCATCAAGTTCCTCCTGCATAGCTTGTTTCCAATAATCATGCTTTATAGCTTATGAGTAAGAGGTAGGTATAGTAGCAGATGATAGTGTTGCAACTAAAGATGTATGATTACCAAATCCCTCCAGAGAATAGCCATACCTATGAGGAGATTGAGATATTCGAGTGGACCATCGAACTATTAGAATGGTGATGTCAGTTATTGATGCTAGAGAGGACTCATGAGGAGGGCTATCAGGACTGTCCTCATTCCTGTTTCGCCTTGCATACATAATACCAAGCCTAAATCGTGTGATAGAATCATGAGAAACAACATTAGAAGAATTGATCTCATCCTCAAAGGCAGGAAGAAGAGAATGAGAAGGAAAGTGTGAGGTGGCATCACGGAAGGGAAAGAAATATTATTGGTCAAGAAAAATGGCATTACGAGAAATACGAAGATGTTGAATGATGGGATCATAACATAGATAACCTTTTTGATGTGGTGCATAACCAAGAAAAACACATCTCATAGATTGAGCAAAGAGCTTAGTTCTTTCATAAGGCAGAAGAAGAACAAAACAGACACATCTAAGGTATTGTAAGATAATAATACATTTATAGGTGACATTATCCCTTAATTCTAGGAGATAAATATTCTCAAGATATCATTGGCAGAGAGGGCATTTTATATTCTTACCTATTTGTTTGATCTATAGCATAACCTTTTTATCTATAGCATTAAGTGGTATGAGTGCCCTTTGACTGTCATATTATTTTTTAAATTAGTTTGTATACTTTAAACCTTTCATCTCAATCTTTTACTTGTTATTCTTATTTGCTCGTTTACTTATAACATAGCCTTTTGGTACTATTATGACTCATTTAAGCTCATGTAAAGTATAATCTTATCAATCAATTCCTTATATGAGTTAGGTGGTTGTAATGCAATCAAATAATTTATTTGATTTACAATTTTTATTCATTACATCAATGTTAATCTCTAGGTTTAGGTGTTAAATGTGAATGACTGCCTCATTGAAACGACCTACATATTCCCTCACAGTTTCTTCTCCTCATTTGGCTATCTCATGAAGGTTTGCAAATGTTCTTCATATTGATTTAGGTAATGAATCTTGCCCAAAAAAGGGTAGCCAACTGATAAAAACTTGTCACAAATCTCTTTGCTAAGCTTTTATACCACTTTGTGCTACCTTTACAATAATATTGGAAATACCTTACATAACATAACTTAAGTTTGGAAATTAATTATATCCCTAAAGGTAGATAGGTGCATTCTTAGGTCAGTTCTACCTTAGTATAACTTAATACTAGATATTTTGAATTTCTGAAGAATGGGTTGGCTCAATATGTTAGCCACACGAGGAATTTTCTTTGATACACCAAAGTCCTTACTACTTTCCTATTTGTTTTGCATTTTTTGTAATGCCTCCTACATGTATTTATTAATGTCCTTTTACTGAGAAATCTGTTAGCTTCCCTAAGCACTTTTATGTTCGAGACTAGTTTTACTGGTCGATTGGCCTTATCATTACTTTCCCAAGTGGGCATGGAGATGATAATTACTTCTAGTTCTGGTGTTTGTCTACCAAATGCTTCTATCATAATGGCTTTTCACTTATCAGCCTTTTTGGCTATTATTGAGTGCTCTCGTTCTTACTTATAATGGTGTTGTTTGATATCATGCATTTAACGGTAGTCATAACATTTTTTTTTTTGTTTTGAAATCGTGCTCATTTTAGATTCATTCATCATATAAAGGAAAAAAAATTAGCTATTGATGACTAGTATGGTGAAGTTTCTTGGTTGAAGGGAACAAGTGCATTGATGGTGCACTTCTTTGTGGTTGTATGAGTTGTGGAATTGAAGCCTAAAAGGTGGTTTTAGGTTGGGGTAAAAAGCAATGCGACTTAGGCCGACTATGTTTATTATTTCATTAGGGTTTTGCTAGGGTCTTAGTGTTTAAGAGTCATACATTCTAGTGTAAAGGATCTATGAAATCGTGGGTTTGATGAGGGAAGATGTTTTGTATAGTTACTAAGTCAGTAAAACTTTTTCCAGTGATGAATGTCTCTAATGGTAGGGCTTTATTTCTTGCTGATCCCACCAATTGATAATAGTCACAAAATGGAGATAAGATAAAGAGCGGGCTAAAATGCCAGAATTGTTCTTCATTCATCAAGATGGTCTTTATAAGAGTCCAATTTCTTATTTATATAAGAAGTATGAGAGAATAAGATAATTACAAATATATGTAATCACAGTTCACACTAGGGGTATAATGGGGAGAAATACATATTTAGCAATAGATTTTGAATCCAACATAGTTCAGTTACTGCACTTGCAACAGCACGATACTCAGCCTCTACACTAGAGCGGGAAACAGTTGGTTGTTTTTTAGCAGACCAACATAAGAGATTTGAACCAAGAAAAATACAGTACCCTATTGTTGAGCGCCTAGTATCCAAAATCCTTGCCCAATCGACATTTGAATATGTAACCAGATTTTGTGAATTGTGATTACATAGTTGTAGACCATAATTAATTGTACCTCTAAGATACCGTAAAATCCGTTTCACAGCAACTAAAGGAGCTTCTTGAGGGGCATGCAAGAACTGGCTGACTTGATTAACAGCAAATGGAATGTCGGGCCTGGTAAATGTCAGGTACTGGAGAGCACCAACGAAGCTACGATACTGGTGTCGATCTGATATTAAAGGTGTAGGAGAGACTGCCAATTTTTCTTTCGAAACCACTGGTGTGGCTATTGGTTTAGAAGTAACCATCCCAGTCCTTTATAGTATCTCTTGTTGCTTGATCAAGAAAAATGCCATCTTCATATTTGGTTGCCCGAACACCAAGAAAATAACTCAACGGTCCAAGATCAGTCACGACAAATTCTGACTTTAAAACTTTAATAATCTGATTCCATAAAACAGATGAAGAAGCTGTAAGTAAAGCTGTAAGTAAAATATCATCCACATACAACAAGTGAACTGCCATTTCATCTTGCACCCGAAAAATAAACATGGAATTATCTGCTCTACTACATTGAAAACCATGCTACTTCAAGAAACTAGTGAACCGTTGAAACCAGGCTCTAGGTGCTTGCTTTAATCCATAAATTGCCTTTGCTTTAATCCATAAATTGCCTTCTTTAACTAGCAAATAAAATTTGGAAAATTAGGATGAATGAAGCCACGAGGTTGCTTCATGTAAATTGTTTCTCGCAAATTGCCATAAAGAAATGCATTTTTGACATCCAGTTGATGAATTGGCCAGCTTTTAGAAGCAGCTAATGAAAGAATAGTCGCGCTTTATTCCTTTCAAGACTACCATCCGATTTCTGTTTCACCTTTAAAACCCATTTAGAGCCAATGATGTTTGTATGAGGTGGCAGTGGAACCAATTCCCAGGTATTATTAGCTAACAATGCATCAGATTCAGCAGTCATGGCTTGCCGCCATTCAGGATGCTTTGAGGCTTCAACAAATGATTTTGGCTCTTGCCAATGGGTGGAGGAAGAACATGAGAGTGAGGAAGGATAACAGACTTGAACAACCATTTTGGACTCAATGATCTTAGGTTTGAGGTTACCAGTTTGTTTCCTGGTTGAGTATGTCCTTTTGATTCATTATGTTTAGGTTTGGTAGAAGAAGGTTGATGAGGTGGAGGGGCTTATGGGTTTTGAGCAGGAATGGTGGAAGATTTGTTTGCGAATGTTGAATGTAATAATTTATGAAGATGATGACGATGATATGTTTGCAGAAAAGATATTGTACGACCTGGTTGTTCGTTGAAAAGACGAAGATGAGTGGTTGGCATAGATGGGGAGACTTGTCCAGTAGGTGAATTTGAAGAGGACTTGTTATCTGAATTTATGGATAAGATGGGTGAAGTGTGGTTAACTTGTGTAACTGACCATGGAAAAAATAAAGATTGGGAAAAAATTTGTCGGTGTGCTAATAAATCTGGTATGCAAGAATCTAGAGGAAGTGATTGGATTGGAGATTTGAAAGAGAAAATAGAAGCAGAAGATTGAGAGAGTTGTGATCGTTGTGAAATTAAAAACTGATAAGGAAAGCTGGATTCATTAAAATCATGTCTTGAATTAAAGACTTTCATGGTGAGGGGATCTAAGCATCTATAGCCTTTGTAATCAGCAGGATAGCCAATAAAAATACAAGTTCTTGCTGCTAATTTGTGGATATAAAATACTACACGATAAATGCATAATTGTGTTGGGTGGAATGATAATAAAATATAAAATACTACACGATAAATAATGATCGAATAAAAATGGCACCTTTAATTTAACGTGGTTCACATTTTGTTTTGAATTACGTCCATAGGATAAACTCCAAATAATTTTTTTCACTAATAAAATTAATGAGTACAAGGAGAGTTATCTCTAGATAAACACTACCAAATAGTGACACTTGTGGTGTTTATCGAATCCCAAAACATTATCCTTACTATTTTATCGCTCACCCCTTGAAAAAACTTTTTCTAAGTAAATAATAAAAGTCTCTCACCTCACACACTCATCAAAGCAAAAAACTTTAGATCACCCTAACTTTTCTCTCACCTGATGATATATGCATGTTTATAGGCAAAGCCAAAGAAGTGGCCTAAGTCAGCCAAGCAAATTTGAAAGGTAGCATTATGTTGTCGCCTCTCAATTTGCTTAGCCATGAAGCATCATGGCTAAGATTTATTCTTTTTTTTTTTTTAATTTGCACCATGTGACATGTCCTTCATGTAGAAGGGATCCATAACAATTCTCTCCCTCTCGATTACATAACGGGCATCACCATTCCAACGGCTAATCGACAAAATTCAAACTTTTCTCTTGGTAGAATCTTCGTCAACATGTCTGATCCATTTTCCCGTGTATGAATCTTTTCAAACTGTAATAGCTTATTCTCTAATACATCCCTTATACAGTGTTATATGACATCAATATGCTTTGATCTTGAGTGAAAGGAGAAATTCTTGCTAAGGTGAATAACACTCTAACTATCACAAAATAGCTCATATATGTCTTGTTGACAACCAAGTTCATTCAAGAACTTCTTCATCCATAGTAACTCTTTACTTGTTTCAGTTGCAGTAATAAACTCTTCTTAAGTGGTAGACAAGGCAACACATTTTTATAACTTTGACTGTCATGACACAGCTCCCCTTGCAAAGATAATCAATTAACCTGAAGTAGACTTTCTCGAATCCACACCGCTAGCCATATCTACATCTGCAACCAACACAAGTTTGGTTTCTCAAAAACATAAGCATATTTTGGAAGTACCCTGAAGATACTTGAAAATCCATTTTATTGTAGTCCAATGTTCCTTTCCAGGATTTGAGAGAAACTTACTCACTATTCGAATTGCATGAGCAATATCTGGCCATGTATAGACCATGAAATACATTAAGTTACCAACTGCTAAAGCATATGGAACTTTATACATCTCTTCCTTCTCTTTATCTACAGAATGGCATTATGAAGAACTTAGTCTTAAGTGGTTAGCAAGAGAACAACTAAACACTTTAGCCTTATCCATGTTGAACCTCTGAAGCACTTTCTCAATGTGCTTCTCCTGAGATAACCATAACTTCATGGCACTTATGTCCTTGATAATCTTCATGCTAAGAATTTGCTTTGCTGGTCTCAAGTCTTTCATGGCAAAAGACTTAACTACTTTTTCAAGCTATTGATTCTAGAAACATTTTGACCAACTATCCACATGTCATCCACATAAAGCAATAACATAATAAGGTCATCATCAAAGAATTTCTAAATGAAAACACAATGGTCTGAAGTAGTCTTCTTGTAGCCTTACTCCTATAATAGGCTCAAACTTCTTATAACATTGTTTTGGTGCCTGTTTAAAGTTGTATAAACTTTTCTTTAATCTACAAACATAATCCTCTTTTCCTTTTACTTTGAAACCCTCTAGCTACTCTATGTATATCTCCTTTTTCCAAATCACTATAAAGGAAGGCAGTCTTGACATTCATTTGCTCAATCTGTAGATCAAGACTTGCTACTAGACTTAGCATAATACAAATAGATGTCATCTTTATGATTGGAGAGAAAATCTCATTAATCCATACCTTTTCTTTGCTTCGACCTTTTAATAACTAGTCTAGCTTTGAATCATGGTTGGAGACTGTGTTCTTCATGTTTGATCCTGAACACCTGCTTATTCTTTAAAGCACTCTTATCTTCAAGCAACTTTACCAGCTCAAAAGTCTTATTCTCATATAAGGACATCATTTCATCTTGCATGGCCTCAATCCATTTTTTCTTGGATTTATCATTCGTGGCTTCTTCAAAACTCTCAGGTTCTCCCGCTTCAGTGAGTAGCATGAACTCATTGACTGGATACCTTGTAAAAGGTTGTCTTATTTTATCAGATCTCCTTAATGGTATTGGAGAAGCCTCATTCATTGGTGGTTGATCATGAATACCATCTTCATCTTTAGACGAAATGTATGTGGGAGCATTTGCATCACCTGTTTTAGGCTGATCATCATCATTTTCATCTTCAACTTTCATTCGCACTATTGTTAGAGGAACTAACTTTAAGTTTGTTGAATTATCATCAAGGATAGGGATGTTCTTCTCACTTTTGGCAATATCCTTAATTGTATTGTCTTCTATAAACACAACATCACGACTTTTGACAAGTTTCTTCTGGATTGGATCATAAATTTTATAGCCAAATTAATCATAACCATAATAAATAAACACACACACTCTTATATCTTTACATCACGCTTAGACCTTTCATCTTTAGGAATATGCATAAAAACTTTATAGCCAAAAACTCACAGATGATTATAGGAAACATCTTTTCTTGACCATACCATTTTTGGAGTATTAGATTATAGAGGGACACATGGTGAAAGGTTGAACACATACAGTGTTGTAATTATGCTTCACCCTAAAATGTTTTAGGCAACTTTGAATATGAGAGTAGAGCTCTAACTTTCTCCATTAAAGTTTTATTCATCCTCTTAGCTAAACCATTAAACTGTGATGTCTTTAGAGGTGTTGTTTGATGTCGAATACCATGCTCCTTATAGGAACCATCAAATGGTCAAAAATATTATCCACCACTGTCTATTCGGATGCACTTCAGCTTCTTGTCTGTTTGCTTTTCCACCAGGGCATGACATTCCTTAAAGACATTCAACACCTTATCTTTGGACTTCAAGGTGTATGCCCACGTCTTTTGAGAATGATCATCAATGAAAGTCACAAAGTATTGAAAACCACCAAGTGATTTTAGCATTGGCCCACATAAATTTGAATGGATTAAATCCAACACGTTCTTCATTCTGGAAAGGGAACTCTTGAAAGCAACTCTACTTTGCTTTCCTGTAAGAGAATCAACATATTTCTTTAATTGCACTTGACTTGTTCCAAATAGCACATTCTTTTTGGCCAGCATAGTCATCCCTTTCTCATCCATATGACCAAGTTTTTTATGCCACAACTCAGTTATATTCTCTTTCTCCACTACATTCACCATGTCTTTGGAGAGATTGCATGCATAAAATACAGAGTAGAGTACTTTTTACCTCTAGCAACCATCAAACATCCTTTGGTGAGTTTCCATTGGTCATTTTTAAAGGTAATACAGAAACCTTCATCATCTAATTTGTCTACAGAAATCAAGTTTAGGAGAATATCTAGAACATGCCCAACATCCTTCAAGATTAATCTCATGCCCTTTTTCATTTCCAAACACACATCTCCTATTCCAACAACTTTTGCTCGATATTCATTTGCCATCCTCACATAACTAAAATTTATTAAAGTGTAGGACAAGAAGAATTCTCTTTGATATGTAGCATGAATGGAAGCACCACTTACTCAATTGGTCTCATGATTCATAAGATTGACGACATCAAGATTATAGAGGGTGTTGAATTTGCTGAGGATATTTACTTATTCATCATCACTACTGTTATCTTTCTTCACATCTTAGCCCTTGTTCTTCTATTGTTCCTTTAGAAATTTTTGACAAAACTTCTTAATGTGGCCTTTCCTTTTGCAATGATGGTACTCAACTTGGCATACTTGTTTGACTTTCCTCTACTCTCGTCTCTTTGCCTTGAACCTCAAGTCTTGCTCATTCCTTTGAAATTTACAACAAGGATATGTGATTGAGTTGAAGAGGCACCTTTTGATCTGTATCTCATCTCCTCATTTAGAATACCACTCTGACAAATTTCATAGTCACTATACCATTTGGTTTAGAGTTTGTAAGTGAAATCTTCAGAGTCTCCCATGACTCTAGTAGAGAAGCAAGCACCATGAGGGTAAGAATTTCATTATCAAACTTTATGCCCATTCCTAATAACTGAACCATGATCCCTTGCATTTCATTCAAGTGACTGACAACCGAAGCACCTTCCTAATATTTTATCTGCATTAACTTAGTTAGATAAAATAGGTTGTTGTTGCCAGTTTTTGAAGCATATAACTCCTCGAGCTTATTCCACAATGTTCATGCATGAGTCTCATTACAAATGTGATCATAGACATTATATTCAATAAATTGCCAAATGAAGCCATAAGCTTGCTTGTGTTCAAACGCCCATTCCTGATCCGTGTTGTCATATGGTTTTGTTGAGGCAAAAATCAGTAAATGTAGTTTCATCACAGATGTGAGATCCTTCATCTTGTTTCTCCATATGTGGTAATTCATGCCATCTAAATTGATCATCTTACTAATTAGCCTCCATGATTGCAGTATTTTATAGCACCTCAAGTACACGAACATGGCTCTGATTCCACTTATTAGGGAGAATGATAATAAAATATAAAATATTACATGACAAATAATGATAAAATAAAAATGACATCGTTAATTTAATGTGGTTCACTATTTGATTTGGCTACGTCCACGAGAAAAACTTCGAATTATTTTCTTCCTCTAATAAAATTAATAGGTATAAAAAGAGTCATCTCTAGACAAACACTAGAGGAATACAAGTATAAACTTGACAAAATAGTGACACTTGTGGTGTTTCTCGAACTTCAAAATATTATCCTCACTATTTTATCGTTCACCCTTTGAAAAATCTTTTTCGAAGTAAATAATAAAACTCTCTCACCTCACACACTCATCAAAGCAAAATGCTTTGGCTCACCCTTACTTTTCTCTCACCAGATGATATATGCCTATGTATAGGCAAAGATAAAGATGTGGCCTAAATTTATTAAGCAAAATTTGAGAGGTGGCATTATGTTGCCGCCTCTCAATTTGCTTAGCCATGAAACATTACTTCATGGCTAAGCTTTGTTCCTTTTTTTAAAAAAAAATTTGCACCATGTGACATGACCCTTATGTAGGAGGGATCCACAACAAATTGTGCACTCAAATTAAGACAACACTCATAACCATACACCCTTAAGTGACTATAGCTTAGTGGTTGACCTCTTAACAATTCATAAGGTGATTTACTAGATAGAATGGACATTAAATTGTAAATATGAACAACAAAATGAATTGCTTTGAACCAAAACTTAAGAGATAAATTAGCCTGGAGTAACATTGTTCGCACTATGTTTATAATAGTTCGATGATACCACTCAGCTGCCCCATTCCATTGAGGTGTATAGGGGCATGAATATTGCATTTTCTACCCAACAAATTGAGAGAAAGACTTGAAGTTGGAATTTACATGCCCACCCCCCACCATCACATTGTAAGTTTTTAATTTTAATACCAAACTAAGTTTCAACAAATTTGTAAAACAAAATGAATCTCTCAAGAACCTTTGATTTTTTTTTTATAAAGGAAATAACCATGCATAACGAGAATGATCATCTATAAAAATGAAATAGTATTTAAAATCTGCAAAAGATGTGATAAGTGAGGTCTAAACATCGTAATGTACTAAATCAAATAGAGCAGTAGCTTGTACATGAACATGATAAAATGACAAATGATGACTCTTGCCTAATTGGCAAGCATTACAAATGACAGATGAACTAGAACAAAAACTATGAGAGCCTATTATTTTGCTAACAATGGCATAACTATAATGACCGAAATGAGGATGCTAGATTTCCAAAGGCTCTTTAATAGCAACATGACACTGATGAGACAAACCATTATGAGCAACTGATGAAGGAACTTCATAAAGATCACTTGGACTACTGTAAGTAAGAAAAGGTTTTCGACTCCATAAGTCCTTAATACAAAAACCATAAGGATCAAATTCAACACTACATATATTATCTCATGTGAATTTTTTAATAGAAACAAGATTACTAGTGAGCGAAGGAACAACCAAAACATTACTCAGCTTAAAAGAGTCATTATGAAAATCTAAAGATGAAGAACCTATATGAGATATTGAATGTGATAAACCATTCCCAGGAATAACTTTATCATTCCTAAAATATGGTTTTGAAAATTGTAGACTACCTTGACTTAGAGTCATACGAGATGTAACCAAGTCAGATTTGGAGGCTCCTGCAACTGGTAAAGAGTTTCATTATTATACTTTAGTGAATGTAAGGGATTGTGCATTGTGACTTGTTCAAATGGCATGACGAATTATTGAATGAGAGAACTATTATAGTGTTGTGAGAGCTAAGGCGATTTAATTCCAATTTGGAGAGGCTTAAAGCTCATAATGTAGAAATTGTAGAGTATAGAGAAATGAAGATACAATAACCATGATGGAAAAGGAGCTTAAAAGAACAAAGGAGGAAATGGCATCAATTTAGAGCATGAATACCTTGTACAATTTTATAATTATTGTAACAGTTGGCTTGTCAATGTTGAAGTTGTATCATGGTTAGTCTAGTTAGGGTAGCTAGATTACAATTATGCTTTTTGGTTATTTTCAAAGACTACTTTTGAATTGTAATTTGAATAGTTGTATTTATATTGAAATTATTAATTAATTCTTATTAGTAAGTTATTTTTGATGTTTGATGTGTTATTGATTTCTTAATACGATGATCACTATATTTTAAGAATTGACTGATTAAACATGTTTGATAAGAATTAAGCATTGACCATTTGATAGATTAAGCATGTTTATAGCTATTAGTATTGACAGGTTAACTATACACACTATACTGACAGAATAGACAAATAAAACTGAAGTTGTAATGGAAGCTTGATATATTGACAGAATAGATAAGTAAATATAATCTTGGATAATAGACAAAAGTTAAGTATTGAATTCCTTTACAACAAAAGCATAAAAAATGACAAGAGGAATCTTGCACAAAACTCAACATATAGGGCCAAAATAATAACTGTAAAATGGTCACCTATTAGAAATCATTTAACAATAAACTTTAAGACTATGGTCCCTTATTACAAGCATTTAATAATAAATAATTACATAAATAACCAAAAGTAAAATTCCCAAGATATTAGGTTTTAAACCTAATACTAGTGTTGCCTCTTGGGCCTACAGGCAATTTTTTCTTTGAAGCTTCCTTTATCTCTTCTTTCCTTTGTCTGTAGTTGGCTTCATTAGAGCTTTTTTCATAGCTGAACTGGATTGTGACTTCTTCCTGGATCTGTTATGCCTTACTGGATTTGTTGATGGCTTCTTCATCTCAGATCTAGTAATATCAGATGGTTGAGGATTCTTCTGCTTATGCATTTCACTAACCAATGGTGGTTCCTCCTTAAATAAGTCATATATGCTTATAGTATGTTAACTATATTTTGGATTAGGAAGAACATGACCCCATTTTATTTTTCGGTTCATTATGATTTCATCCATGTCAATCATAGCAATTGTGTGATGTTGTTTACACCAATTTGGTGCCTTAGGGGTAAGATTATTCTTATGTCATTTAATTCAAGCCATTGCTAAGTAAAATAATCACATCTATAATATGTAAAAATAATTAGTATTTTAAAATTAACCTATAAACTAGGAATAATTGGAGAGAGGCCTTCAAATGTTGCAACAGTCGTAATTGGTTCCTTATTAGCTTCAACATCATAATCTTCTGCCTCATCAGCAGAACCTCTTCCAGTTGTTTCAACATCGTAAGCTTTAACCTCTTTAGCAGAACCTCTTCCAGTAGCTTCAACATCATAAGCTTCAAACTCATTAGTAGAACCTTTTCCATCACTTCATTGTTCTAAAATTTAGCATCATCCTCAACCTCCTCTATTATTGTAGCATGATATTTAGCTTCGGACACCTTTCTTTTCACCTTTTCATACAACAAATGTTATCAACAAGAAGATGATGAAGAATGATATTAACTCAGCAAAGGTTATTTCATAACTCATAATTAGTTCATCAACCAATTATAAAATGAAATTACTAAGAAGATGATATTGAATTTAACTTACAAATGATTTCTTCATTCTTTTTTCCACAAGGTTGTTGTGCTCATTGTTACCACATATGGAGCATGCCATAAGTGCACCTTTCTTACCCACTTTTCCTTTTTTCAATAGAGCTTTTATCTCCTTGTCTTCCAATCTTCTTTTGGTTGGTAATCTCCTTCTTTTAATTTTATTCTCAACAATACTTGGTGGCATAATAAGTGGTGTTATTGCTTTGAGCCATAAATCTTTTGATGTTGTTGGATTGATTAAGTGACTATAACTTTTTAAGAATGTGGAGACCTTATAACAACCATGTATAAAGTTCTTTAGATTATCATTATTATACCATTTAGCATTCACATGCCTATTATAATTCTCCTTCCTATAATTGTGATTGAAGTTAGCATGCTTGATTTGAACAACATTCTTATCAGGCAGTGACAAGTATGCCTAAATATATAAATCACAAGTCCTTTGATTTCATTTGGCTTTTGCATTTCTGCTTTGTATTAGGGCCAAATATCACTTGATGCCTTCTCCTTATACATGAACTTTTCACAACATCCTTAAATGTTTTAGAGGATGTAAACAACATGCCAACTTTGAACTTGGGATTGACCATATCAGTCCCTTCAATAAAGGTGTCCCACCTTTGCTTCCTTGACACACCATCAACCTCAGTAGTAGAAGAACATGATCTTAATTCATCAGAAGGTGGACACAATGACTCTTCCTCTTCTAACTCTAAAAAAGCCTCACTTCCATATCACTTTCCAAATTCACATTTCTTTCTATGACGTTGCCAACATATTGTTCAAACATCGCATCATCATTCTCAACCTCAAGTAAATCATCATGCAAAGAGTAGTTTGAGTCAACAAAATCACTTTCTTCTTCCTCATCAATTCTCTTCTCATTCTCACTTTGTCCTTTACTAACAATTTCTAATTCATCTTACATTTGATCTACTTCACTCGCCATGCTTGTTTCACCCATTTGCTCTTTATGTATCTCATGCCTCTTCCTAGCATATACATGCATCAACTTAGAATCATTAACACAAACAGCCATTTGAAGGGCATCACTGTCAGTTTCCAAACTTCTGCAACCCTCCCTGATGTCATTCTTTGGATGTTTCCAAATAAAACTCAACTCTTCTGTTCTTAATCCAAATTCTCTTGCCATGCTTTCAATTTCTATTTTTGATATCCTATCTGCTTAGCAAAAATCTATAAACCCAACTTCTTTAGCCTTAAAATTATGGTCCAATGTATACTATTGTAAAGAAAAGTAATCTGGATTAGTTGTAATCATAAATAAATAGCATTAGCATAAGAATGATAAATTAGCTGCATTTTGAAGCTCAAAATTTATAAATTATCTATATTTGTAAGCTCACAAATGAAATATTAGTTGCATTGTAAGCTAAAAAATGTAAATCTCACTCACAAGTAGTTTTCTAAATAATAAATGAGCTGCATGTGCAATATTGCTGCTCAATTTTAAGCTTTCAATGAGCTACAACTATAATTTGCAGCATTGCAACTTATGTTGCAGCTTAAATAAGGTGTATATGATTTCTGATACATTTTACCCAATCCGAAATGTCAACTGATCAAACGATTTCAGTACAACTAATTCATACACCAAAATTAATACACCTACGACTCATAATAAAAACTGTCATCTGTAGCTAAATTCATCAAGCAAACACCTCGAGATCATTTGGTGTTCTAATAAACATCTAGTCAATAAAGCTTTTAATAAACAAAAACATTGGTCTTTCAACTTAGCTTTGTACAAAGAAGAAAATTGGTACTTAAGAAATTAAATTTGTATGTAGACAACATAACTTACAATATATAAGTCGAACATCAACATTTCTTCTTCACCAGTCCATTGACATTATAGATGCTCTCCCTAATACTCTCC
The DNA here is from genome assembly GCA_949677035.1 of Omphalea diandra. NCBI lineage: Eukaryota > Viridiplantae > Streptophyta > Magnoliopsida > Malpighiales > Euphorbiaceae > Omphalea > Omphalea diandra. The sequence continues at coordinate 42,519 of CATIWR010079065.1, forward strand.
CAAATAGGCTAATGGTGGGTGAACACACGTAAATGGTGGATGAAGTAGTGAGTGAAGTAGAAGTTATATGAAGACAAATGACAAAAGGAATGTACAAAGGTGAGCATGAAAATGGTGGGTGAAGAAAAAAAGTTGCAATGAAGATGGAGCAAAGAGTGACATTTCTTTTCCTTCGTTTAGGGCATAATAATATAACAACTTAGCATAATTTATTTATTTGAATTAGATAGATAGACATTTTGGTCATTCCAAAATGATGAGTTGGATGCTGCATGGAAAGAGATGGTGAGTTGCCATTTGTTTTAATATGTTGTCACATTACTTGTCACCCATAGGCTAGAAAAACAATCCTTGAACAGCTTAATAGTGGTTATGTTATCAACTTGATACAAGTAGGAGTCATGGTATCAATTGGATACTAACCTATAGTTTTGGTACCATTTAGGCTATTCACTCATGAGAAGGATGGAAACAAATCTGACATGGTTCTGGGTTGAGAATGGATGGGATATTGGTTGATGTGGTCCCAAAATGCCTGGTATTGAATGATTAGGTGAACGAGAATTGCTAAAATTGCAATTGGAGAAAGAATTTCCTCAACCATGCCTACTACCATAGGAGAAGGTCTTGCCTTGAGAATAATGATTTTGTCGTTGGTTAGGTTGATAGTGACCACACAGTCGGATGGGCTGAGGAGAAGAGCGTGGAGATGATAGGAAAGAAGATTGGGAATTAGTGGCAACAAAAATAACTTAACTGTCTCTATGTGGTGTACATTTGTTGCGAGTCCGAAGATGCAAATCTTGAAGGTAAAGAGCAGTCTGAGTCTCTATAAAGGTACGCAATGGTTTTTGAGAACTTAGGTTGATGATAACATTTTCGAATTCAGCTGGTAAGCCATCTAAAATTTGCATAACTAAGCATTCTTCAGTAAGGGTATGCCCTATGGAACACAAGGAATCATATATGGTTTTTACTTTCTAAAGATAATCATCAATGGAGATGTTATCATCTTTAGTGGTGCTATAGAAATCAGCTTTTAGTTGAAGAAGACGCGCATGAGCTTGATCTCGAAAAGTTGCTTTTGTTAATGATATCTTGTAGAATATTTATCTCTTATAATTAAGGGATAATGTCAACTATAAATGTATTATTTTTTGCTATAATTAGGGGCTGTAATTGGGGCATAATAGCAGCAATTAAATGATATTATTGCTATTGTAAATAGGAAAGAATTAGTGCTATAATTATGTGATTTGGTTGACTTTTGAGGGATAATTTTACTGCCGTAAATAGGGAGGAATTAGTGCTGTAATTGGGGGATTTAATTGGGAGAAATTAGTATTGTAATTATGGGATTTGATTGACTGTATCTAACCTATATATAGAAGGGA